>JAGIQG010000002.1:77019527-77298294 GCA_024679065.1 Sphyrna mokarran | reverse complement strand
CCAGGCTGCTAAGGGAGTTGAGGGAAGACTTGGCTGGGCCTCTGACGCAAATCTTTGTCTCTTCCTTGGACACAGGTGAGGTCCCAGAGGACTGGAGGATAGCAAACGTAGTACCGTTGTTTAAAAAAGGTCAGAGGGATCACCCAGGGAACTATAGGCCGGTGAGCTTGACTTCAGTTATAGGTAAGCTAATGGAGAGGATCCTTAGGGACAGGATGTATGAGCATCTGGAGCGCTTGATCTGATCAGGGATACGCAGCATGGCTTCGTCAAGGGGAAGTCTTGTCTTACGAATCTGGTGGAATTTTTTGAAGAAGTGACAAAAACAGTTGATGAAGGACAGGCTGTTGATGTCGTCTACATGGATTTCAGTAAGGCGTTTGACAAGGTTCCTCATGGTAGACTGATAGAGAAGGTGAAGGCGCATGGGATACAGGGTCGGGTATGTAGATGGGTCGAGAACTGGCTCGGGAGGAGGAGACAGAGGGTAGTAGTGGAAGGCTCTTTTTCCAGCTGGAAGCCTGTCACTAGTGGAGTGCCACAAGGCTCAGTACTAGGTCCTCTTCTATTTGTGGTCTACATAAACGACTTGGAAGTAGGGGTAGGTGGTGAGATCAGCAAATTTGCTGATGACACCAAGATGCTTGGATTGGCGGGTACAGAAGAGCAGTGTCAGGCAATACAACAGGACATAGACAGGTTGGTAGACTGGGCAGATAGATGGCAAATGGAATTTAATCCGGATAAATGCGAGGTGATGCATTTTGGCCGGAAAAATGTAGAAGAGAGTTATAGGATAAAAGGTAAAACTATACGGAGCATAGAGACGCAGAGAGACTTGGGGGTGCAGGTTCACAAGTCTCTGAAGGTGTCCTCACAGGTGGAGAAGGTGATAAAGAAGGCGTATAGTATGTTAGCTTTCATAGAAAAGGGTATAGAATACAAGAGTAGGAGTTTGATGTTGCAGTTGTATAGAACTTTGGTTAGGCCTCACTTGGAATACTGCGTCCAGTTCTGGTCTCCGTACTATCGGAAGGATGTGGAGTCCTTGGAGAGAGTGCAGAGGAGGTTTACCAGGATGCTGCCTGGTATGGAAGGACTGTCTTATGAGGAACGATTAGATAGACTGGGGTTGTTTTCCCTTGAAAGACGTCGGCTTAGAGGGGATCTCATAGAGGTGTATAAGATTATAAGGGGTATAGATAGAGTAAATGGAGGTAAACTTTTTCCACCTTTAGAAATGGATAGGACGAGGGGTCATGGCCATAGGGTGAGGGGGGCTATGTATAGGACGAATATTAGAGGGCAGTTTTTCACACAAAGGGTAGTGGGGGTGTGGAATGCACTGCCGAGTAAGGTGGTGGGAGCAGGCACGCTGGGGCTGTTTAAGGGTCTCTTGGACAGCCACATGAGCGGTATGCAGATAGAGGGATATATTAGGACTGTTTAACTACGGCTTTTTTCCACAGGTAATTCGGTCCATACTTTGAGCATGCATTCGGCAGGTGGTGCGGGTACAGCTCTTGGATGTTGATTCATGGGTTGCCTGGTACCTCATGTCGTAAATGAGTGCTTTATGTGGACCATCTGAAGGGCACCATGACAGCTCAGAGACTATCGATGTGGCTGTGCAGACACTTGGAATTGGGCCGGTGTCTGCGGGAGTTTGCGCGTTCTCCCCGTGGTTGCGTGGGTTTTCTCCGGGCACTCCGGTTTCCTCCCATAACCCAAAAATTCGCTCTTAGGCTGATTGGGAAACAAATTGTCCCTATGGTGAAAATTTTCCATATTAGGGATAATATATATATATTATTATATAGGAATATTAAAATAGGATAATGTATTTGCTACTATATAGTATGACGGCGGCGCGGGCTCGTTGGGCCGAAGGGCCTGTTTCCCATGCTGTGTTGCTTTTAAAAAAAAATGTATCTTAGTTCTGATGTTCTTTATCTTAATAAATGAGCCATTAATGTGTTTACCCAATCCCCTAGGAGTGATTTGTATTTCTATCATTATAAAAATACAATGTGGTGTTCAGTGATCGTTAGAATAGCCTAGCAACAAGATTAAGGATAGACATGACATAGTAAATAGCCTTACATCATGCTATGTGGCATGAGATGACTCTTGACATTTTGGTCAGACAACAATAGAGTCACAGCTTCAGAGAGTTGAAATTACAGTTTTAAAGGCACAGGGATGAAAAAAGCTCAAGAGGTGATAAGCAAGCAGATCCCTTGTGATGAGATTGCAGTTCAATAAGTGGGAGAGTGCATTGAGAGGACCAGCACCAGCTCAACAGAGTTGGGAATGATGAGTACCAGGGCATGGGCCAAATCAAAAGTGAGTGAAGGAGCAAATAATATAAGCAATTAAAACTAACATATGAATTGGGCCAAAGAAGGATTTTTCAATCATGAGATAAGGGTGTTACTAACTAGATCAACATTTACTGCCCATCCCTAATTTCCCTTAAGAAGGTGATGGTGAGATGCCTTCTTGAACCACTGCAGTCCTTGTGGTGTAGGAATTATATCTTTAAGAAGTGTTTTTTTATCATGATCTCTGAAGCTCTCACGTGTTTATCATGCGTACAGCATTAGGTGATGTTATTATTTGGAGGAGGGAAAGAAACTGTGAGCAGGTCAAGTGACAGGAATTCATTTTCAATTTCAGTTGTGAGAGTTCATGGAATCCCTACAGTGCAGAAGGAAGCCATTTGGCCCATTGAGCCTGCACCAACAACAATCTCACCCAGGTCCTATGCCTAAACCTCATATACTTACCTTGCTAATCCCTCCAATTTATGCATTCCAGGACACTAAGGGGCAACTTAACATGGTCAATCAACCTAACTCACACATCTTTGGATTATGGAGGAAACCAGAGCATCCAGAGGAAACCCACGCAAACATGGAGGAAATGTGTAAATTCCACACAAACAGTGATTCAAGCTGGGAATCGAACTCAGGTCTTTAGAGCTGTCAGACAGCAGTGCCACCATGCCATCTGTAGGAGGTTAGAAACATCAAGCTGCAAGAGAAGTCGCTCCCATTTGTTTTAAGATAAATACTGTTGCTTTTCTGAAGGGTAAAAATCTGCGGTTGTTGCGGAGTAGACCAGAGTGTTGAGAAGCAGTCTTGTCTTAAACCTGTTCTGAATGAATTAAGACTGAGAGTTTTCAATTCTCCAACCAAAGGACTCAACTTCCAGTATCATGTGAGCATTAGTCTGTGCTGTGTTAAACCTGTGAAAAGAATCTTTTGTCTAAAGGTTTGATTTGACTTGAACATTGTAGTTATCTTTGTTCATAGTTATACATTATCATGATTGTTTGTTTCTTGTTTCTAATTGATAAAAGTTCTCGCTAATTTTCTTACTATGCAAATTGGCAGATCAGATGCCAAATCAGTATATGTGAGGCATGATTTGACATCAGGACTTTTTCAATGTGCATGTTTCTAGCACATGCTGGACATACGATCAGTGCATATGATGCAGGCCAGAAATAACATGCTCATCTTTTTAACCATCTCTGCAGGCTTCCTAAACACTGGACAATTATGGCCAAATTTTGCAGACTAAACACAAAGATTAATTGTTCAGTATTGTATGCACTATTGGAACCATTGAAGTATAGGATTGTTAACTAACTACCTTAGTTTTGTGGATGTCTTAAATTGAACTAATTCTCCTATGCAGTGTTCCCAAGGAGTTGCAGCTAGACTGGTCAAAGGCTCAAGACTTTCAGTGGAGAAGTCTGTAGATGAAGATTCAGGACCAGTCAAGCAGGTTGATAAAATGTCAGAAACCTGAAATATTTCCTTTTCACCAGATGTTCTCAGACCTGCTGAGTTTTTCAGCATTTTTAGTCTGATTTCCATATCTATAGTTTTCTTTTCCCATGAATCAAGCCTAATTTTATCCTCATTGTGAAGTATACATGTGTGGGAATGTGATTTATTCAAAACACTTTATTTAAAGATGACTATTTGGTGACTAATACGTAACTGAGGAACATACTTTCCAAAGATTATGATTATGTAAACGATGTCCAAGGTTGTGAGGAACAGACAAGTTGTTGAGTTAACCATTTAAAATAGCTTGTTTGAAGATTGATAGGAGCATTTAGGGATCATTTCTGAACAATTTTTCCTTTTTCCAGTTTTACTGGTTCTGTAGTTTGGAGTCTGTGACTTCCCAGGAAGATTGTCCTTTTCATTATGAGGAAGATCAGTTGAAAGATGGCAGGCAGGTTAGACCAGACACACTATTACAGAGATGTAGAATTTTATTTGTCAGAATGGCAAAGCGTCCTGAAGCTCTGACTCGTGATTCAGTGATGACGTTTTGCTTCATGGTGACCTTCAGCTAAACTCTTCCATAGACACAATATTAACAATGAACATGAAGATTGAAGCATAATTTTATGCTTCAGGCTCACAGCAAATTGTCACTTGGAACATTAGCAACATAACCAATCAGCTGTTCATATTAAGCAAGTGACTAATGCCTTGTTTGCTTTAGCAAGCAATTTTATTTCCCTCTGTTATAGTTCAGGTCAGAAACTCCAAAATGTTTTATGGAACCCGTTAGGATCATAAGTCTTGCATCTTGAATTTGCAAGGATAAGCACAATATGTCTCATTTCAGGTATGATTCAAATGACCCACTAGGGAACTTTTATCAAACAAAATGTAGTTAACGTGCGTGAAAAGAAAATTAGCAATAACTTTTATCAATTACAAACAAAAACAAAACATGATAATGTGTAACCCTCAACAAATATATCTAAAATGTTCCAATCAAACAAAATCCTTCAAACAGGTTCAACACAGCAAAGTCTAATGCTCACGAGATACTAGAATTGAACCCTTTGGTTGGAGAATTGAAAGCTTTCAGTTGAATAAATTCTAGTAGCCCTCTTGACACACCCAGAATACTTTTAAGGCAGAACAGTTTCTCAGAACCCCAGGTAGACTTCAAGCAAATCGCCAAGAGCAAATTCTTCCCTTTAGAATGGCAAGACCTTGTTTTCAGATAATCAGCAGAATTTCCAAATAAATTTCTGGGTGAGATGGGGTAGTGGGCGTGGGGAAAGAGAAAGAGAGAGAAACACTTCTGTTCAGCTTACTGTCCCTTCTAACTCAAACCTGCAGCTCAGAACTGAAAATGAAAGAGCTCCTGTCAGCTGACCTGCCAACCAGTTTTTCTCCTAATAATGCAGAGCCATTAAAAGATCCCACAGTAAAAATAAACAAACCCCATTTAAACAGGAAACACATCTCCAGACAAACAGTGCTATAATGAAAAAAAACTGAAGCCAAAAAAGCCTGCTTGCAAGTGCCGAAAATATGATATAGAAAAAAAAATCTCAAACGCCACTTCCCTTTGGACAATCAGCAGCAGCATAAGAAATCGGTTCAACTTTTCAGGGTGGGATGCTTCACAAAAATTCAGGAGTTATAGACTGCATCCAGTGTCTTATATACCACCCGATAAAATGGCACCAGCTGCACAAGTGGATTACTCTCTCAATGTTCACCCTATTTAAGACCATCAGAGGTGAAAGCTTTGACAAAGGGTCATATGGACTCAAAATGTCAACTGCCAGACCTGTTGAGATTTTCCAGCGTTTTCTCTTTTGATTTCATTTTATTGGTTTCATTGGAACAATGCTTGAGGGCATTCTGTACTGGGAAAGTTGTGCAGAGTGCTGGTTTACTGTTTATGTAATGAAAACAAAAACACACCAACGGAGGTCAATTTTAGGATTTAGCAATTTCATTGTTGGACATCACAAGGCCAGGAATGCATATTGAAAATTTGATATCATACGTATGGTTTGCACAATCGTCTGTCAACTGTAAGAGTGGAAAGTGAAAGGGGAAAAAAGAGCTAAGGCCACAAGCAGATTGGCCACAATGTTATCAAATGGTAGAATAGGCTGGAGATCAAATGGCATACTCCTGGTCTTTTTTATGATCTTGTAGAACATGCTAAAAATTTTCAAGGTTTGAAAATCATTACACTTTTCTCATAAAATGAAGTTGTGTCTTATTATGGAAGGAATATTACATAGCTTGGTAGTGGGCATGAGGCCAATGCTGAAGTCAATGGATTTTCAACTCCAAAACCCCAGCTTTGAAAGAGAGCACACAATCTGAACATCAATTATTTTTATTCATTCATGGGTGTGAACATTGCTAGCTCGACCGGCATTCATTGCCCATCCCTAGTTCCCCTTGAGAAGGTGACGGTGAGCTGCCTTATTGAACCCCCGCAGTCAGATACAGCCAGATTAGGCAGGATCTTAAGGATACCGACTGGGATAAGCTGTTCGAGGGTAGGTCGACGCTGTACATGTGGGAGTCTTTCGAGGGAAAACTAAAATCTTTGCAGGAAAGACACGTGCCGGTAAGGAGGAAGGATGGGAAAGGTAGGATTAGAGAACCGTGGGTTATTAGGGATATTGAGGACTTGGTCAGGAAGAAGCGGGAGGCGTACGTTAGATCTAGGCAACTGGGGACGGAGACAGCGCTGGTAGAATATAGAGAGTGTAGACGGGATCTTAAAAGGGGTGTCAGAAAGGCAAAAAGGGGCCACGAAATGGCTTTGGCAGGTAGGATTAAGGAAAATCCTAAGGCATTTTACTCCTATGTAAGGAGCAAAAGGATGGTTAGAGGGAAGATTGGACCTCTCAGGGACAGAAGAGGGGAACTATGCTTAGAGCCTGAGGGAATGGGGGAGATCCTGAATGAATACTTTGCGTCGGTATTCACGCGGGAGAGGGGCCTGATGTCTAGTGCCGGCTTTGAGAAATTAGAGGACCCGTTAAAGGAAATAATCATTACGAGGGAAGAGGTGTTGGGGCTTTTAGGCAACATAAAGACTTATAAAGCTCCGGGGCCTGATGGCTTTTACCCCAGGCTGCTAAGGGAGGTGAGAGATGACATTGCTGGGCCTCTGATGCAAATCTTTGTCTCTTCTTTGGACACAGGTGAGGTCCTAGAGGACTGGAGGATAGCAAATGTAGTACCGTTGTTTAAAAAGGGTCAGAGGGATAACCCAGGGAACTATAGGCTGGTGAGCTTGACTTCAGTTATAGGTAAGCTAATGGAGAGGATCCTCAGGGACAGGATGTGTGAGCATCTGGAGCGCTGCGATCTGATCAGGGATACGCAGCATGGCTTCGTTAAGGGGAGGTCGTGCCTTATGAATCTAGTGGAATTTTTTGAAGAGGTGACAAAAACGGTTGATGAAGGACAAGCCGTTGATGTCGTCTACATGGATTTCAGTAAGGCGTTTGACAAGGTTCCTCATGGTAGGCTGATAGAAAAGGTGAAGGCGCATGGGATACAGGGCCAAGTATGCAGATGGGTTGAGAACTGGCTTGGGAGGAGGAGACAGCGGGTAGTAGTGGAAGGCTCATTTTCTAACTGGAGGTCTGTCACTAGTGGTGTGCCACGGGGCTCAGTACTAGGCTCTGCATTTGTGGTTTATATAAATGACTTGGAAGAGGGGGTAGGTGGTGTGATCAGCAAATTTGCTGATGACACTAAGATGTTTGGATTGGCGGGTACTGAGGAGCAGTGCCAGGCAATACAACAGGACATAGATAGGCTGGTAGATTGAGCAGATAGATGGCAAATGGAATTTAATCTGGATAAATGCGAGGTGATGCATTTTGGCCGGAATAATGTAGAGGGGAGTTATAGTATAAAAGGTAAAACTATCCGGAGTATAGAGATGCAGAGAGACCTGGGGGTGCAAGTTCACAAGTCTCTGAAGGTGTCAGTATAGGTGGAGAATGTGGTAAAAAAAAGCATATGGTATGTTAGCCTTCATAGGAAGGGGTATAGAATACAAGAGTAGGAGTCTGATGTTGCAAGTGTACAGAACGTTGGTTAGGCCTCACTTGGAGTACTGCGTCCAGTTCTGGTCGCCGTACTACCGGAAGGATGTGGAGGCCCTGGAGAGAGTGCAGAGGAGATTTACCAGGATGCTGCCTGGTACGGAAGGGCTGTCTTACAAGGAAAGATTGAACACACTGGGGTTGTTTTCCCTTGAAAGACGTCGGCTGAGAGGGGATCTATTAGAGGTATATAAGATTATAAGGGGTATAGATAGATTAAATGGTGGTAAGCTTTTTCCACCATTAGAAATGGATAGAACGAGGGGTCACAGCCTTAGGGTGAGGGGGGCTATGTATAAGACGAATATTAGAGGGCAATTTTTCACACAAAGGGTAGTGGGGGTGTGGAATGCACTGCCGAGTAAGGTGGTGGGAGCAGGCACGCTAGGGTTGTTTAAGGGTCTCTTGGACAGCCACATGAGTGGTCTGCAGATAGAGGGATATAGCAGGATTGTCTAAATATCTTATTTGTTTCCACAGGCAATTCGGTCCACCTTGTTGACCAACAAGGTGCATGCATTCGGCAGGTCGTGCGAGGGCTGCTCTTGGGTGTTGCTTCAGGAGTGGCCTAGTGCTTCAAGTCGTTAGTGTATGCTTAAACTGGACCATCTGATGGGTAACATGACAGCTCAGAGACTATCGCTGTTGCTGTGCAGACACATGGATTTGGGCCTGTGTCTGCGGGAGTTTGCGCGTTCCCCCCGTGGTTGCGTGGGTTTTCTCCGGGTGCTCCGGTTTCCTCCCACATCCCAAAAATGTGCTCTTAGGCTGATTGGGTAACAAATTGTCCCTATATTGGTCCCTATATGTGAATCTTCCACAACAGGCATAGCCTAAAGTCATGGATATGTCATTAAGACATTAGGACGGCGGCGCGGGCTCGTTGGGCCAAAGGGCCTGTTTCACATGCTGTGTTGCTGTGTTGCTCTTTGTTCTTTGTTCTTTGTTCCATGTGGTATAGCTGTACCCATATTGCTGTTTGGGAAGGAGTTCCTAGATTATGATCCAAGCAACAGTGAAAGAAAAACATTTTATTCCTAAGTCAGGATGGTGAGTGGCTTGGAGGGGAACTTCCAGATGATAGTATTCCCTTGCTTTTCCAATTTCTACAGATGTACCATAGGAAGCATTCTTTCTGGTTGTATCACAGGATGGTATGGCTCCTGCTCTGCTCAAGACTGCAAGAAACTGCAAAAGGTCATCATGAATATAGCCCAATCCATCACGCAAACCAGTCTTCCATCCATTGACCCTGTCTACACTTCCCACTCAGCAAAGCAGCCAACATAATTAAGGACCCCATGCATCTCGAACATTCTCTCTTTCATCTTCTTGTTAGGAAAAAGATAGAAACGTTTGAGGCCATGTACCAATTGACTCAAAAACAGCTTCTTCCTTGACTTTTGAATGGACCTACCTTGCATTAAGTTGATTTTTCTCTACAACGTAGCTATAATACTACATTCAGTGCACTCATTTTCTTCTCTATGAACAGTATGCTTTGTCTGTATAGCATACATGAAACAATACTTTTCATTGTATAACTAATACGTATAACTAATAATAAGTCGAATCAAATCAGATTGCATCTACTGCCCTTGTCCTTCTAGATGCTTGTGGTCATGACTTTGGGAGGTGCTGCTTAAGAAGCCTCGGTAAACTGCTGCTTTGAATCTTGTAGATAAGGCACAGGGCTGCTGCTGTGCATTAGTGATGGAAGGAGAAAATACTTGTGGACGGGATGCTAATCAATCAAGTTACTTTTTCTTGAATGTTGTCCAGCTTCTTGAGTATTGTTGGAACTGCATTCATCCAGGTAAGTGGAGAGTATTCCATCACATTCTAACTTACGCCTTGTAGATGATGGACATTCTTTGGGGAGTCAGAAAATGTGCTACTCATTGCAGGATTCTAAGCCTCTGACTCATTCTTGTAGCCACAGTATTTATGTTCAGTTTTGGGTCAATAGTGACCCTCAGGATGCTGATAATGGGGGAATTCAGCAATTGTAATGCCATTGGAGGACAGTAGCGATGGTTCGGTTCACTTTTGTTGGAGGTGGTCATTACTTGGCACATTTATGGCACAAACATTATTTGCCACTTGTCAGCCAAAGCCTGGATATTGTTCAGGTCTTGTTGTATCTTAACATGTACTGCTTCAGTATCTGAGGAGTCACAAATGGTGCTGAATATTGTACAATCATGAACGAACCTCACCACTTTGGACATTATGATGGAGGAAGGGCATTGATGAAGCAACTAAAAATGATTGGAATTAGGACACTACTCAACTCCAGCAGTAATTGTGCTGGGGTTGAGATGTTTGACATCCAACAACCACAACCATTTTTCTTTGTGCTAGGTAGGACTCTAACTAGCAAAGAGTTTTCTCCGTGATTCCCATTTACTACAGTTTTGCTTGGGCTCCTTGATGTCTTACCCAGTCAAATTTTTATGTCAAGGGCAATCACTCTTAACTCACCTCTGGAGTTCATTCTTGTCGTCCATATTTGAATGAAGGCTGTAATGAAGTTAGGAGTTGAGTGAACTTGGTGGAGCCCAACAGAGACAGGTTATTGCAAAGCAAGTGCCGCTTGATGGCACAGTAATTGGCTTCTTCCATCACTTTACTGATCGTTGAGAAAGATTGATGGGATAGTAATTGGCTGGGTTGGATTTGTACTGCTTTTTGTGGACAGGGCATATCTGAGCACTTTTCCACATTGTCGGATAGATGGCAGTGTTGTAACTTTACTAGAACAGCTTGGCTAGGAATGTAGCACATTCTGGAGAACAACTTTTCAATACCATTGCCAGAATATCGTTAGGGCCCATAGCCTTTGTAGTATCCAATGTTTCAGCCATGTCTTGACATATGGAATGAATCAAGTTGGCTGAAGACTGGCATTTGGATGCTGGATGCCTCTGGAAGAGGCCAAGATAGATTATCCACTTGGCACTTCTGGTTGAAAATTGTAAATATTTTCATTCTTATCTTTCGCATTGACGTGATAGGCTTCGACATCATTGAGGATGGGGATTTTTGTGAAGCCTCCTCCTCTACTGGTGTCTAATTGTCTACTACCTGGGTATGGCAGGACTGCAGAACTTAGATCTGATCTGTTGGTTGCTCAGCTCTGTTTATTCCTTGATATTGCTTTTTGACATGTAAGTAGTTATGTATTAAAGTTTTGCCAGGTTGATACCTGATTTTTAGGTATGCCTGGTGTTGCTTCTGGAATGTCCTGCAATCTTCATTGAACCAATGGCGATCCCCTAGCTTGATTGTAATGGTAGAATGGGGGTACATTGGGCCATGAGGTTACAGACTGTGGAGGAGTACAAATCTGCTGCTGCTGATGGCACACAGTGCCTCATTGCTTCCAAGTCTTCAGTTGCTAAATCTGATGGAAATTTATCCTATTTTGCACTGCGGTAGTGCTGCATCACACAATGGAGAATATCTTCAATTTAAAACAAGATCTTGTCTCCACAAGGACTACATGGTGGTCAATTCATCCAGTATTGTCATAGACAGTTGTATCTGCAGCAGGAAGATTGGTGAGGATATTCTTCCCCCTCGTCGGTTCCCTCACTAGACCTTGTCTAGCAGCAACATCCTTTAGGACCCAAACAGTTTGGTCTGTATTGATACTACCAAGGCAATATTGATGGAGATTGAAGCTCCCATTTAGAGTATGTTCTGATGTTCAACATGGAGGAGTATTAATTTATCAGCTGGGGGGGAGGTGGTGAAAGCGGAAATATGTTGTAATCAGTAGGAAGTTTCCTTGCCAATATTTTGATGGCCATTGAACGCAGTTTCCCTTCTTCCTGAAGAGTATCAAGTGTTTAGGGGAATATTGAACACAAGGCCTTTAATTCTCTTTGTCATCCCATAATGACCAAAAGAATGAGATCAGGAACTAGGCATTAATCCTGACCTAACCCTAACCTTAAACCTAATGCAGACTAAGGACAGTCTCATTGATTGATAGGGATTTCCTGCTTGTCCTCACTTAGGCAGGAGGTCATCATGCCTACTTGCAGTCAAACGTAAACAGCCCTGGAGGAAGGTCAGAGTGTGGGTCAACAGCTTTGGGATCATCCTGTGAATCTGGCCGCAGTGCCAAAAAAGCTCAATGACCTTCTGCGATCTGTAAGGGGAGTCTGTCACCATTCTGGAGATGGACAAATATGGAAGGATGTGATGGAGTCAATTATAGGATCATCTTGTGTGTTGCCCAAGTGTGTAAGTTGGCAGGATACCTACACGCCAATCTGCACAGCAAAGGCGGTTAAGAAGAGGGGTAGGCACTCCCACATGTGTTAGCTAAGAAAGAGCATGAAGGCATGATTGTAGCACAGAATCACCATTACAGTTTCCCTCTTCATTTGCAGGGAGAGGATTCACAATGCTTGAAGTGATATCTACAATGCCACTATCCTGACAGCCAGTGAAGAGGAAATCCTGGAGTAGGCTGACAAGCAATGGCGATGGGTCACAGGTCATAGGAGATAGGAGGAAAGCCTCCAGGTTATCAGAATTGATCTCCCAATTAGTACCAATTGCCCCTGCATGCAAAAACTAGTCCCTTTCTGAGGTGGGCCTTTTAGAGTTCCCTGATTTGGTACTAAGTCCATTGATGACAGGTGGAAACATTTCCTGCCTGCCCTCCATGAGGATTGCACATGGGATGCATGCTCAAAGCATGCATTTACAATTTACATTGTAATTGGATATGCAGTGACTTAAGACAAGTGAGCAAAAGTGGTACTGACTTCCAATCCTGTTATCAGGAACCACAATCTTTCTAATAAATTCCACCCCAAGATGTCTGTCCACTCTTGTTAATATTCCTCCCATAAATTACTCATAATTTTCCTTGAGGAAATTTATGGTCTTAGCATGTTGCTTCCAAATATTTATATATTTTTATTGAGCCTCATCTATTGTGTGCACAAATTAGACAAAGATTTCCCAAGTCTAATGTATATCCATCTAATAATCTTGGTCAGCTAAGTTAAACTGAATGGGCAAAATAAATCTACTGTTCATTCTTTCAGATATTTTTATACGTATTGGCTGTATCTCACTGGTGATTTGAAAGTCAAGCATCGATTCAAAATATTCCACAGACGTAAATCATGGACAATTAATGAATGAATACAGGTGCATACAGAAACTTGTAAATGAGTCATGTCTGGAGGAACTGTGTCATAGAATCAGAGAATGCCGACAGTGCAGAAGGATGCCATTCGGCCCATCAAGTCTGCACTGACCATAATCCACCCAAGCTCTATCCCTCTAACCCCAAACATTTACTCTGCTAGTCCCCCTGACACAAATGGGGCAATTTACCATGGCCAATCCACCTGACCCGCACATCTTTGGATTGTGAGAGGATACCAGAGCACCCAGAAGAAATGGGGAGAAACTCCACACAGCTAGTTACCCCATTACCAGGATATAATGTGTTAAAATTAAGAATGTCTATTGTATCCTGAACAAGTGTTTACATTCATCTTTTACTTATATGTTTAACGTAGCTAAATTGTTTCTACAAATCACATCATATCCAAACGCATACCCATCTGTGTACGTACATTGCCAGCTTCCAGCTAGTGTTTCTAGAGTTATCTCTGATTAATAAATCATGGCATGAATCCCCAGTTTTCTTTAGTCAGCATAATTAAACAAAGAAAACAGAATAATTAAACAAAAGGAGATAGTCAAAACAAAAAAGAGAAAAATAAAGAATAAAGAAAATGAACAACTGGCATCTAAATAGCTGCTTTAATATCATAAACTATCTCAGGGAGCACTGAAAGAAGCCTGCCTTCACTGTTTACATGTTTGCTGCTTCCTCCTTTCTGTAGTCCTGACTCCTCATCAGCTTGTCCATCTTCCTGCAATGCGTGTTACTCCTCCTACTAGCAAGCCTCCTTCTCCATTTCTTCCTGCAGAGTTTACACACAATGATCACTATTTCATCCCATTGAAAGGTGACCAGAATGGCAACTTTTCAGACACTCCTCAGAGGAATGGCTCTGGAATTGTACCACCACCGATGGCAGCCGATTCCACTCGCCAACCATCCTCTGAATGAAAAACGTATCCCTTACATCTCCTCTGTACCTACTTCCCAGCACCTTAAACCTGTGTCCTTTCATAGCAACCAATTGGGCAGAAAAAAGAGACGCTTTACAATCTAATTTTGAGATAATAAAGTCTTGAGCACACTGATTGTAAAAAGAAGAGCTTTATCAAGTTGAAAACAGTGTAAAATCAAATCAAGTATTGGTAAGCCATTTAAAATTATGTAGGAATTACAATGTGAAATAGGCTATTCTAATAAGTGGAGTCACATAAATCCACCCACGCTACCATTACTTCCTCACATTCCCCCCTCACTCTAGTCTCTAGTGGCATAAAGGATTAGCAACATTGTGAACAGCTGCCGTTAGAACTATCAAAAACCAGTTTATTTTAGCTTTTCAAGATCAAACATCTCAAGGACCATCATTTATCATGGGTAGACATTTCCTTGTCGGTCCTCTGTAGCAGGCAGTTCAATGATGTATGATCAGCATGTTTTTCTAATTCAGTTTCAGCCTAAGGCAGTCAGGACATTCAATGACCACTTGGTGAAAGTGACATTCGAGGTGTAGAGTGTTTCTTCTACAGATGTCAATCAAGATTTATCTGACCAATTTTATTTCAGTTAATGAATGGCTCATTTCTGTCACATTTAAGAATTTTTGTCAGTCTCTGCAGTACTGATGCAAGAATTTAAACAATTTAACAATAATAAATATACATATATATATATACTTTCTTTAATTTTCACATGTATTTTCAACCTTAAAATACAATTCACACTGGTACACAATGAAGATATTGAAATACCTGGAGTATTTCTTGGGGTAAATTAGAGGCTTATAATGATTTCTGGAGAAACTTTTGTTCATTGATACACTAACTATGGAATATAATAATAAAGGTTGAAAATGAACACAATGAGGCAACTTTTCAAAATGTTCTCAGTCTTACTATTGAAGTTGAATGCAGGTAGGATTTTTATTCTGTTATGGTTTATCAATGGGATTTAGTAACATTTAGTTTTAATAAATGTTTGATAAAGTTTCCTTATGTGATGGGAGATTAAACTGACATAAAAAACTGATAGAACATAGAACATAGAGAACATAGAAAAATTATAGCACAAACAGACCTTTGGCTCTCAAGTGGTGCCGATGATATCCCTATCTATTGGGCTTACCTATAGCCCTCAATCCTATTAAGTCCCACATACTCATCCAGAAGTTTCTTAAAAGACCCTATCGAATTTGCCTCTACCACCACCGATGGCAGCCGATTCCATTCACCAACCACCCTCTGAGTGAAAAACTTATCCCTGACATCTCCTCTGTACCTACTCCCCAGCACCTTAAACCTGTGTCGTCTCGTAGCAATCATTTCAGTCCTGGGGAAAAGCTTCTGAGAATCCACCCGATCTATACCTCTCAACATCTTATACACTTCTATCAGGTCACCTCTTATCTTTTGTTTCTCCAAGGAGAAAAGATTGAGCTCCCTCAACCTATCCTTATAAGGAATGCTACCCAATCCAGGCAACATCTTTGTAAGTCTCTTGTGCACCCTTTCAATAGCTTCCATGTCCCTCCTGTAATGAAGCAACTAGAACTAAGCACAGTACTCCAAGTGGGGTCTGACTAGGGTCTTATAAAGCTGCAGCATTGTCTCCAGACCCCTAAACTCAATCCTTCGATTGATGAAGGCTCCCTCGATTGATTCATTATTTTCTGGTTTAGTGTGGTCATGTGAGCTGAACATCTTAACAACTTATCTGAATTCATCTTGCAAGCTTTTTCTTCATGTATTCTTGTGACTTTTTTAATTCATTTGTGGGACATGGGCATCGCTGGCTGGCCAGCATTTATTGCCCTTCCTAATTGTCCTTGGTGGGCAGTTGAGAGTCAGTCACATTGTTGTGGCTCTAGAGTCATACGTAGGCAAGACCACGTAAGGACGGCAGATTTCCTTCCCTATAGGGCATCAGTGAACCAGATGGGTTTTTCTGACAATCGACAATGGTTTCATGGTTAGCAGTAGATTCTTAATTCCAGATATTTTTTATTGAATTCAAATTCCACCATCTGTTACGGCAGGGTTTGAACTCAGGTTCCCCAGAACATTAATTGAACTTCTGGATTAATATTCTAGTGATAATACCACGAGGCCATTGCCTCTCTACTGAATGTGAAACAGTGGAATATGAAAACTGAGCCAAAATGACACTGCCATAATCCTGCAGAAGTGCCACATATGGCAAAATGATATCAGATCACAAATTTGCAATAGGTCTGCAATAATACCGTAGGCAGATGGGCTAAGGAATCAGTAGTCTGCCTGCCATTTCGAAATTAGCACTGAAGCAAAAATTAAAGTACTTGACAGACAAATTGACTGCCATAAAACAATTCCTGTGTCATAGATTGTACACACACAGCCACTGTAGCACCAAGAAGGCAGAGAGGGGTTTTCGTCAATTGCAATGAAGGTGCAAATTATGTGCAACCTCAAACAAAGAATCATACAGGTGTGTTCAAAGTACCTGGATAGCAGACATAACACATAAATCGCCACTTATTCCCTGATATGATATGACAGGTTGGTGTATGCATACCTATCCTGCACCAGAAGTGCACCATCTACGATACTGAATCACTTCCAGAGAGTGTACTGAAAGTATTTAGTGCCTCAGATTCAGTGGAAATATTGGTGGTGAAACAGTCAGTCTTTCTTATCATTGCTATTCTGAAAATGACAGCAACCTCCGGAGCCCATAAATGCACAATTAAATGCAGAAATTTACTAATTACTGTCATTGATTCTATGTTTCTCTAAGGGTAGACTGTTAGAGATTGCCCGTACTGCATTCAACTGGAAATCTATGAACCAATGACAATCTCCATACTTACATTCTTAGGTTTGCTCTCAGGACTGTTGACAAGGTTGAATTATCTGGTTGAATTACCTGATTGCCTGAATTACAAGGTTGAATTCAACCACCTGGTTGAATTATACAAAACTAACTTTCTCATGAGAAGATTATGATTATTGCTAAGCAACCTCACTGGCCCTGCAAGAGCAAGTAAAATTTGTTAAAAATTAAATTTTCACCTTGTAAGAAATTTTACATTTCTAAAGTATTTTTTTGAGTTTTTGTTCTAGTTCTTTCATATTCTATCTTAACACCATGTGTTTACCTTGAGCATTTATTTTGCTCACTGTAAAAATGTGATATTATAAGTGAAGGAATTCAATAGTTTTATTTTCCAATTTGTTGTATGTAAGAATACTTCAGTGTGATTGGCTGTTTCCTCTGCTTGATGACATCAATGCAGCTGGATCCCTGGAGATCCATTTGACTTGATTTCAGAATCAAATTGATGTTGGGAATGGGCAATCTGTCCTTCAGACGTTGCTAGGGATTTATTGGAAGCTTTCTTCAAATACAATGGTAAGCACTGTTGCTTTGCTGTTGACTGCAGAGGCCAGATCTATTTAAATATGTGGTTATAATGCTTTTTATTCTACTCCACCTGTCAAAATGAAACAAAACAGAAAGGAAGTTGTGAATCTGACAGTCAGGCAGAGAAGTGAAGAAGAGAAGTACTCAAGCAGGGAGAGGAAGAGTGGGACAGAATCTCAGGAAATAGAAGAGGTCACCCTAAAATGTTCTTATTGACCCATTGGCCCCATTGGCCCTGGCATGAAATAATGCTGAAAGAAAATGATACCAAAATTCCTGGCACAAAGTGCCTATATTCACCTTCTATCCATACCAAAATAATGCTCAATGTGGCAACTTGGAATGGGAACTTATTTGTATCAAATGATTCTCAGGTTGCTCAACCGCAGATGAGCAACACTGATCACTATGCCAATGAGGAATTGTCAAGATTTAGGCATGAGGAGGCTATTCCCTGGCCTAATTATCCATGTCCTTCCTCCCAACTTACTGTTCTATCAATCAATATTCCTGTTGAGGCTGTGAGGCAGGAAAAAGCATGTTAGACTTTATTTCATTGACACAATTGTTCAACTAATAAGATTTAAGTTATTAATTGGTGCTGCACATTGTTTAGTAATGAAAAACTTTTGTTTGTATGTATCATGAGAATATGGTTAAGGGATTTTAGTATGACATCTTTTTAACTGCCAAAATACTGGAATGTAGACTAAACAAAGAACATACATATTTTAACTGAGTCATTTTAACTCTTACATTCATGCAAAACTTCTTTTGCAGCTTTAAGACTTCAATTCTAATTTTCTAATCTCCCTTAACTGTGTTAGTTGATTATTCCACAACAGTAATGGCTGGAGCATATTTGAACAATTGAGCTCAATGAATCTAGCATCAGCAGTAAACAGAAACCAAAATTTAGATGCTGATTGGCTAGAAGGAAGGTCCAAGGGCTAGAATTGTAAGTAAAGAGTACATGTGAAGACTGGTTCGTTACCAGAATCCAGAAACACTTTTCCCATTTGTCAAGAATTTTAAATGTAAGGTACACACTAAGGATTGTAGAAACGCCAGAAACACACTTGCCATTGGTCAGGAATCACAAATATTTTGGTGGAATTTGCTTTTTGTGTTGACACTGGTGCACAAAAAAGCTACCTGTGAAAAGGGCATTAAATACTTGTCAGTGGGGTCTTAGCAATTGCTAGTGGATAACAATAAGCTCAGGATACTTACTATGGGATAAATTGCTGAGAGAGAAAATTAATGGTTAGGAATAAGAAATTTGCAAGAAATATTAGCATTTAAGGAGTATGTTACCAATCAACAGATAATTGTCATTGGTTGGGATTGCCATAAGTATTGTCAAATCTGGAAGTGGCTAATACAGTTGTCAGTGAGTTGAGGATTGCTGTAAGAATCCAGATCAGTATTACAATCTGCTATTAGGGACAAAGTAATTGCTTTAAGGGAAAGTGACCTGTCTTTGTCAGGGACCATCTCTTAGCTTGAGAGAGAGTGATACGGAGAAGCAAACAAATAGTTGTGTAATTTTCAACAAGCACAATTAAGGTAGACTGGGAAATTAAAACGAAAGTCTTAAAAATTCAAAAATGGGTTTTGCATGCATTTTAAAGTTGAATAAGTTAAAAACTCAAAAACATCGTGTGTCAATGTACAAGGTTTAAGAAATCAGGAAGAAAAGATGTCCCTAAAAGTCTGGGTATTCACAGAAAGACAGTGTATGGTGCAATGCCTCAACTAATGGAATGTTAAGTATTGACCTTTGTTGTCCAATAAATCTTGCTGGTCTGGTTTCCAAATTGATGATTGTCCCTTTTGAAATTAAGGTTATTCCCTAACAAGAATTTTCATACTCTGGGGTTTTCTTAAGGAATACAAATTCTAACAAATGCATAATGTGACCTCAGAGCTGGTGGCAGGATGAAGCCTTCTTTTCACATTTATGGTTTCATATATTGCCACTATCAAATTTCATCCTGTGACTTTGCTTGGGGTCACAATCCATGGGAAGCTCTTCTCTATGAGGACGGTGTACCAGCTGTGGTTCACTAAGGAAATTACATTGAAAGAAATGTTACTGGTGGGCCATAAGAGTTTGAAAACTTTAGAAACCAGCAAAGGAATATGATAACAGTAGCACAATAACATATATATAGATGTTTAAGGGGCATGTTTAAAATTCAACTTTATGCTACAGGCAGTCAGTATATTTGGAGGGAATGCAATTCTGATTTTGGAAGAACAGGATGATTATTTATTTCAGCCCTGATTATGTTAGAATTAAAGTATTTTTGTGTACTTATATTCCCCTGTGATTTCTGATTAGAGTGATTGATATGATCATGAGATCATGTTTATGTATAGTCCTGGATCTGTAGCACAGAACATTTTTCCAGAACATAATTTAGTTTGCACCCGAAACTTGGTTCTAGTTAAAAGGATTTGCAGGCTTCTGGAACGTTGTCTCTACTTGAAAGGCTGTTTATAGATTGTTTAAGAATAAATATATTTATGGTTGCTAACAGTATTTAAAGTGGTATTTAAGTCTGTAAAAGAAATGTTGCTTATTTGGAAATAAAAGAGTGATAAGTTAGAACTTAAAGTTGTTTCCTTTTTATTTGTAAATATTGTTCTGTTAATAGTTAAATTACTTAATTTGTTAGTGTTGTATTTAAAGTTTGTTATTAAATAAAATTTGTTTTACTACAGAAAACCTCTAATTTGTTAATGGAATCATTCCTGAAAGGAAATATCCTTTCCTCACATTTATACCAAAATAGAAAATTTATTGGAGTATGGTCTGGCTTTAAAATATACCTTGGAGTTCTGGTTTGGGATCCTAACAGGAAGACCACAAAACATAAGGGGGAAATATTAGAGTATAAGCAGAATATACAAAAGAATAATAAAACCTTTTGCAAGAACACAAAAAGGAAAACAATAGCTAAGAGTGTTGGATCCTCAGAAATGAGACCGGAAAATTAATAATGAAAAAAAGAAATGACAGAGAATATTTTCAAGACTTGCACCTTTTCTGAATTACCCAGAGACTTGGAAGCCCACAGTTTGTCACCATTTCTTTCTGTGGTATTGCCTCAGCCATAGAATCATAGAGGTTCACAACATGGAAACAAGCCCTTCGGCCTAACTTATCCATCCCACACCTTTTTTAACACCTAAGCTAGTCCCAATAGCCTACATGTGGCCCATATCCTTCGATAGCCATCGCACTCATGTAATGTCTAAGCACTTTTTAAAAGACAAAATTGTACCGACCTCTACTACCACTTCTGGCAGCTTGTTGCAGACATGCACTATCCTCTGTGTGAAAAAATTGGCCCTCTGGACACTTTTGTATCTCTTCCCTCTCACCTTAATCTATGCCTCTCTAGTTTTAAACTCCCCTATCTTTGGAAACAAATATATTGACTATCTAGCTGATCTGTGCCCTCATTATTTTATAGACTTCGATAAGATCACCCCTAAGTCTCCTATGCTCCAGCAGAAAATGTCCCAGCCTAATCAACCACTCCTTATAACTCAAACAATTAAGTCCCAGTAGCACCGTAGTAAATCTTTTCTGCACTCTTTCTAGTTTAACAATATTCTTTCTATAATAGGGTGACCCTGAACCGTACATAGTATTCCAAATGTGGCCTTACCAATGTCTTGTACAATTCAACAAGACTCCCAACTCCTGTATTCAATGTCCTGACCAATGAAGCCAAGCATGCCAAATGCCTTCTTCACCACCCTCTCCACCTGTGACTCAACTTTCAAGGAGCTATGAACTTGTGCCCTAGATCTCTTTATTCTATAACTCTCCCCAGTGCCCTATCATTCGCTAAGTAAGTCTTGGCTTGGTTCAATCTACCAAAATGCATCACTTTGCATTTATCTAAATCTATCATTCATCAGCCTGCTGGCCCAATTGATCAAGATCCTGTTGCAATTCTAAATAACCTTCCACTATGCCACCAATCTTGATGACATCTGCAAACTTACTAGCCAAGCCTCCTAAATTCTCATCAAATCATTATTATAAATGACAAATAACAGTAGAGCCAACATCGATCCTTGAGGCATGCTACTGGTCATGTGCTTCCTTCTTCTTCTTGACCAGGGCCTCAATATCCTGAGTCTTCCAGTGTGAAAAACAGTCTTCTACAACCACTTTCTGTCTTCTGTCAATTTTATATCCATTTGTCTACCTCACTCTAAATCCCATAAGATTTAATCTTATGCAACAAGCTACATGCAATACCTTGCTGAGGTGCAAGTAGACAACATCAACTGCATTACTGTCATCCACCTTCTTCAAAAACTCAATCAAATTTGTGAGACATGATTTTCCACTCATAAAGCCACGCTGACTGTCCCTAATCAGTCCTTGCGTTTCTAAATGCCTGTCGACTCTATCTCACAAAATACTTCTAACAACTTATCCATATGAGGCTCACCAGCTTGTAATTCCCAGGCTTTTCCCTGCAGCCCTTTTAAAACAAAGGCACAGCATTTGCCACCCTTTAATCTTCAGGCACCTCACCTGTGACTATCAATGATTCAAATATTTCTGCTAGGGAACCTGCAATTTCCTCCCTAGTCTCTCACAATATCCTGGGATACACTTCATCAGGTCCTGGGAATTTATTTACTTTGACGTGCTTTAAGTCTTCCAGCACCTCTTTCTCTGTAAAATGTACACTCCTCAAGACATCACTACTTTAGTAGTGGACCCCCATGGGTTCCTTAAAATCCATGCCTTTCTCAACAGTAAATACTGATGAGAAATATTTATTTAGGATCTCACCCATCTCTTGTCCATCCATACATAGATGACTTTGTTGATCCTTAAGAGGTCCTACTCTCTCTCCGGTTACTCTTTTGCCCTTTATGTATTTGTGGAAACTCTTTGGACTCTCCTTTGCCTTATCTGCTAAAACAATCTTGTGTCCCCTTTTTGTCCTCCTGATTTCTTTCTTACCTCTACTCCTACACCCTCTATACTCTTCAAAGGGTCCACTTGAAATCAGCTGTCTATGCATGTCATCTGCCTTCTTCTTCTTCTTGACCATGGGCCTCAATATCCCAAGTCCTGGAAATTATAGACCAGTGAGCCTGACTTCTGTTGTGGGCAAGGCCTTGGAAAGAATTATAAGGGATAGGATTTATAAGCATCTAGAGAGAAATAAATTCATTAGGGATAGTCAGCACGGTTTTGTGAAGGGTAGGTCGTGCCTCACAAACTTTATTGAGTTTTTTGAGGAGGTGACCAAAGAGGTAGATAAGGGTAAGGCAGTTGATGTAGTGTATATGGATTTTAGCAAAGCGTTTGATAAGGTTCCCATGGTAGGCTACTGCAGAAAGTGCAGATGCATGGGATTGAAGGTGATTTAGCAGTTTGGATTAGGAATTGGCTAGATGATAGAAGACAGAGGGTGGTGGTTGATGGGAAATATTCAACCTGGAGTGCAGTTACAAGTGGTGTACCTCAAGGATCTGTTTTAGGGCCACTGCTGTTTGTCATTTTTATAAATGACCTAGATGAGGGTGTAGAGGGTTGGATTAGTAAATTTGCTGACGTTACCAAAGTGGGGGGAGTTGTAGACAGCGAGGGTGGATGTTACAGTTTGCAGAGGGACATAGATAGGTTGCAGAGCTGGGCCATGAGGTGGCAAATGGAATTCAATATGGATAAGTGTGAGGTGATTCACTTTGGTAGGAATAACAGGCATATGAAATATAGGGCTAATGGAAGGACCCTTAATAGTGTTGCCGAGCAGAGGGATCTTGGGGTACTAGTACATAGCTCTTTGAAAGTTGGCACCCAGGTTGATAAAGTTGTTAAGAAGGCGTACAGTGTGTTAGCGTTTATTGGTAGAGGGATTGAATTTAGGAGCCGTGAGGTTATGTTACAACTGTACAAAACTCTGGTGCGGCCGCACTTGGAGTATTGCGTACAGTTCTGGTCGCCGCATTATAAGAAATATGTGGAAGCATTGGAAAGGGTGCAGAGGAGGTTTACCAGGATGTTGCCTGGTATGGTGGGAAGGCCTTATGAGGAAAGGCTGAGGACCTGAGGTTATTTTCATTAGAGAGAAGAAGGTTACGCGGTGACCTAATTGAGGCTTATAAGATGATCAAGGGATTGGATAGGGTGGATATTCAGAGCCTTTTTCCTCGGATGGTGATGACCGACACGAGGGGACATAACTTTAAATTAAGAGGTGGTAGTTATAGGACGGATGTCAGAGGCAGGTTCTTTACACAGAGGGTGGTGAGAGCGTGGAATGCCCTGCCTGCAGCAGTTGTGGACTCGCCTACTTTGGGGGCATTCAAATGTTCGGTGGATAGGCATATGGATGATATTGGAATAGTTTAAGTTAGAGGGTCCACTGGCCGGCGCAACATCGGGGGCCGAAGGGCCTGTACTGCGCTGTAATGTTCTATGTTCTAAGTCTTCCAGGGTTCCTTTTTGAAAACCTCCCATTTACCAGACATCCCTTTGCCTTCCCACAGACTCCCCCAATTAACTTTTGAAAGTTCCTGCCTGATACCATCAAAATTGGCCTTGCTCCAATTTAGAATTTTAACTTTTGGGCCAGACCTATCATTCTTCATAACTATTTTAAAACTAATTATGTTCACTAATCCCAAAGTGATTCCCCACTAACAGTCCTGTCACCTGCTCTTCCTTATTTCTAAAGAGGATTTCAAGTTTTGCTCCCTCTCGAGTCGGGCCATCCACATACAGAATGAGAAATTGATTCTGAATACACTCAACAAAGTTTGCTCCATCCAACCCTAAATGCCAATCAAAGTCAACGTTCCAAACAATGCACAATCTTTTTCTTGTCGTATAATTTCTTGCAATTGTTCAAAATTTTGTAGTTTTCTGTTTGGCCTGATGAGTGCAAGACAAAAAGCATCAGCAACATGTTTCTCTTTTCAGCAATACCAAATGGAAGAGTCTTTGAACAAATATTTTGTAAAGTTCTTCACAACAAAACCATCCCAAAAATAATAGAAAATGAAGAGACAAAAGGGCAGGAAGAACTTAAAATCATCACAACCACTGAAGAAAGGGTTCTAAAACTAATGCATACAGATTCCCTGGTCTTGATTGTCTGTATCCTTGGGTCTTAATGGCAGTGACTGCACTGATATTGGGTGCATTGTTGTAATCTTCCAAAACTCCTTAGATTCTGGAAATGTTCTAGTGGACTGGAAAATTGTAAATGTAATAGTTCTGTTTAAGAATGGAGGGAGAGCAAAATCAAAAAACGTAGCCTAACAGTTGGCATTGGAAAAATGCTACAATCCATATTAAGAGATAGTCGTCAGACATTTAGAAAATCATTATATAATCAGGCAGAGTCAATGTGGTTTGGTGAAAGGGGAACCTGTTTGGCAAATTTGTTAGAATTTTTTGAAGGCGTAACAAGCATAGTGGAAAAGGGGAACCAAGAGTTATAGCGTCTTTGAATTTTTGAAAGACATTCAGTAAAATGTAACTTGAAACATAAGAGCTCTTGGCATTGCATGTAATGGATCAGAATGAATAGAGGATTTACAATAACAGAAAACAAAGAGCTGGGATAAATTAATCATTTTCAGATTGGTAAATTGTAAGTATCTTGTAAACTAGGGCCTCAACCATTTACAATCTTCATTAATAACTTGGAGAAGGCTAGTTAGCTCAGTTGGCTAGAAAGCTAGTACATGGTTTTGAATAATGTCAATGGCGTGGATCCGATTCCCATTCCAGCAGAGATAAACTTGGGAACTGCCCCCTGCCTACTCCTGAGAGTGCACGGTAATGGAAAACACAATGCATAAATAAATTACCATGAAAATAGCTCAGTATGAACAATCAGCAGACAATGAACCAAGGACCTGCCTTCAGGCAGAGTATGAATGAATAATTTTGATGAAGTGTATTGCAGCCAAATTTGCTGGCAAGGCAGAGATAGACAAAAACTCAGGCTGTGAAGAGGATGTAAAGACTAGAAAGTGATATACATAGGTTAATTGAATGGGACAAAACTGGCAGATTGAGTATATTACGGAAAAATTTGAGTTGCCCACTTTAATAGAAAAATAGAAGAGGCAGAATATTATTTAAATGAAAAGACTGCAGAATTATGTTGTGCAGATGGATTTCAAAAATAAGTCACAAAAGTTTAACACTCAGGTACAGCAACTAATTAGGAAGGCAGATGGAGTATTGACATTTATTTCAAGAGGGATGGAGAAGGGGACTCTTGCTGCAACCATGTAGATGCTTTGTTGAGATGTATGTAAAGTAGTGTGCACTGCAGTGTGTTGCACAGCTGTCTTTCTGTTGAACTCTTGTTGATTTCTTTGACGTGGAAGGGAAAGAGTACCCCAAAAAATGTAGGTCTTAACAATTTGGCTTGCAATTAATGGGTTGCTAGTAATAGTGATAATAATAACGGTCCTCAGTTTACATCAAAAAATTTTTAAATATTTTCAAGTAGGAATGGAATCAAATATATCCTATTTCTATTATTTCACCTAATATTGGATAATGTTGTAGAAACAAGTGTACAGATTGTGAAAATATCTTTGGAAAAATATTTTCTTGATGACAATTTGTACAGTAATTTCCATGTTTTCATTTTTGCCTTCAACACATGGTGGACAATTTACTGTTCTCTATCCCCATTATCTATCATAGATTATGCACCTTAAAAATTACTTTTTATATATCTTCATAAGACAAGGTTTAGTTTGCTTGAATCTGATGTCAATATCAAAGTAGAAGAAAAGTAAGACAAAGAGAAGATGGATTATGATGTACCAAGCTTGAAGTGCTGATCAGAAGTGAAAACTTTCAAAACACTAAGTAGGACTGTGTGACTGGAGTTGCAGTAAAGAGATGTGCTGTAAAGAGTAGATCTTGTCAAGGTTTGAGAGATATTTTGTTGGAGTCATATAGCCCATTTGCTTGAAAGAGGAAAACTAACTAAAGGAGAGCATGATAACCCTGTAGAATCCAAACACCTTCAACAGTCCAAAGACAGTCAGGAAGTGAAAATCACAAAGAGACAGAAGGCATTCTGCTATCATACAATCCACCAGCAGAACCATATCAGCCAAGGACTGGAATTTTACCACAAAACGGAACT
The DNA here is from genome assembly GCA_024679065.1 of Sphyrna mokarran. Taxonomy (NCBI): domain Eukaryota; kingdom Metazoa; phylum Chordata; class Chondrichthyes; order Carcharhiniformes; family Carcharhinidae; genus Sphyrna; species Sphyrna mokarran. The sequence continues at coordinate 77,271,641 of JAGIQG010000002.1, read as the reverse complement.
ATCCGTCAGCCTTGCCCAAGCGAGATCATAAAATAGTCTTTGATTAAGATTACTCAATCAATTTCACAACTCCAAACATTGAGTGGAATTTATAGTCAAATCAAAGTCCAGGTTGATGCTGCCAGAGATATTGAAAAAGCACAATCAGTCTAATGGAAATGGAAATAGAAGAAGATACCTAGGCAGAAGGAGAAATAAGTCTGACAGATTAATTGAAAGTATGTAGGAAGAAAGAAGAAAATTGTTCTTTTCATTATTTCTTGTCAACTGCTGCTTTTTTGTTAAATACATATTGGTATAAGGAAAAGCATTTTATTGATACATTTGAATTACACTGGTAGTATTGATCATATATATTTTAGTTGTGATTACAATTGAAACATAAACGTAACCCAACCTATTGAATTTCAGGTAAAATTGAAATTATTTATTCATATTATATCTTGGGAAATTATGTACATGAACCATTTTATATTTGAATGTATTGGCTAATTTTAAGTATAGCTACTTCAATGCTGCCATTCCTGATTGGGATGGTATAAATAAGGTCAGTTCAATAATAGCTGCTTGCAGTTGAGCATGTCTTTTCTCTGTGCAGTGCACAAAACAAACAAAGAAGAACAAAGAACAAAAAAGCACGGGAAACGGGCCCTTCGGCCCAACGAGCTCGCGCCGCCACCCCAATGTTCCCACCTCTACCCGTGATCCCTGTCTATGTTTATAGATCTATGGATTAAAAACCAAATTTGAGCAATTTAGGGAGAATTTGTTTTGCCAATTAGCCTAAGAGCACATCTTTGGGATGTGGGAGGAAACTGGAGCATCCGGAGAAAACCCACGCAAGCACAGGGAAAATGCGCAAACTCCCACAGACACAGGCCCAAATCCATGTATCTGCACAGCACAGCGATAATCACCGAGCTGTCGTGTTGCCCATCAAATGGTTCAGGTCAAGCGTACACTAACGACGTGAAGCACTAGGATACTCTCGAAAAAAAATCCAAGAACAGCCCACTCACGACCCATTGCGTGTATGCCCCTTGTTAGACAACAAGGTGGACCAAAGCACCTGTAGGATAAAAACAAGTACATCAATATCATCATCTATTTACACACTTCCCAGGGACTCCCAAGGCTCATGATCCCTATTTTAAATCAGTTTTCTATACCCCTCCATTCCCATTTTGTTCATGTGCCCATCTAAGTATTTCTTAAATAACTCCAGAGTACCTGCCTCCACCACTTTACTTGGCAGCGCATTCCATACCCCCACCACCTTCTGTGTGAAAAAAACTCCCTCTAGCATCCAAATTATACCTTACCCCCCCCTCACCCTAAGCCCATGACCCCTCGTGCTATTTGAGTCCATCCTAGGAAAAAGCTTAACCCTGTTTACTCTATCTATACCCCTCATAATCTTGTACACCTCTATTAGATCTCCTCTAAGTCTACGTCTTTCTAAGGAAAACAGTCCCAATTTGCCTAACCTCTCCTCGTAACTCAGACCTTCCATACCAGGCAGCATCCTGGTAAACCTCCTCTGCACTCTCTCCAGAGTCTCCACGTCCTTCCGGTAGTAAGGCGACCAGAACTGGACGCAGTATTCCAAATGAGGTCTAACCAACGTTTTATACAACTGCAACGTTAAAGGCCAGCTCTTGTACTCTATACCCCTTCCTATAAAGGCTAGCATACCATATGCTTTCTTCACAACCTTCTCCACTTGCTCTGCCACCTTCAGAGGCTTGCGCACCTGCACCCCCAGGTCCCTCTGCATTTCTATACTCTTAATAGGTCTGCCCTTTATCATATACCTCCCCTCTACATTCTTTCTTCCAAAATGCATCACTTCACATTTATCAGGATACATTGATGGTTTCAGTCTCCTCACTTGAAGAGGAACACAATTACTCTGGAAGCAGTGTAGAGAATTGATTGATTGATTCCTGGGACAAAGGAGTTATCTTAGGAGGAAAAATTAAGCAGATTAGGGCTTTACTCAGAGTTTAGCAGAATTAGAGGTGATCTTATTGAAACATATAAGATTCTGAGGGGGCTTGATAGGATGGATATTCAAAAAGATGTTTTCTCTCATGGGGGAATGTAAAACTAGGGGCACAGTTTAAAAATAAGAAAATTTCCATTGAAGATGGAAATGAAGAAAAACTCCTCTCAGAGGATCGTTAATCTTTGGGAATCTCTTCCAAAGAGAGCATTGAAGATTGAGTCATTGAATACATTCGAGACTTAGTTAGTCAGGTATTTGATCTACTGGTGAGTCAATGGGTACAGAGGGAGGCAGAAAAGTGGAGTTAAGATCCATAATGAGGTCAGTCATTATCTCAATGGCTGATTCCTGCCTCCAATTTCTTAGGTACTTCTGACCCTTACTACCTAAGGGTAGTCAGATTTTTTCCCCCAAAAATCGTCTCTAGTTTTTTTTTTAACTTTTAAAACTGAATACAGGAAGTAGTCACAGGGAGGCCTGTGCAGGAGTTTTTTTTTCACCTGGACCTCCATAAATTGGGAAGATGAAGAATCCCGATACTCTACACGTGTAGAGTATCCCAACCCTCCCCCCTCCTCTAACCTAATAAAAAAAGGAGAGCGACTAGGAGTGTGAGCAGGTAAGTTTAAGTTTATATTTGTTTCTGTGTAAAGGAAGTAATAGGGATGGCAGTGCAGGCAGTGCGATGTATCTCCTGTGGGATGTTTGAGGTGAGGGACACTGGTAGTGTCCCAGCTGATTACACCTGCCAGAGGTGCATCCAGTTCCATCTCCTTGAGGACCGTGTTAGGGACCTGGAACTGGAGGAACTAAGAATTATTAGGGAAGCAGAGATGGCTATTGATAAAAGCTACAGGGAGATAGTTACTCCTAAATGTGATACATGGGTACTGTTAGAAGGGGTAAGAACTCTGCAGTCAGTGCAGAGTTCCCCTGAGGCTGTTCCTCTACGTAATAAGTACTCTGCTTTGGATGCTGTTGGGGATGAAGATACAACCGGGCTAAGCCATGAAGTACAGGTCTCGGGAGTTGAGCCTGTCCTTGATGCTCAGGTGGGAAGGGGGAAGAAAAGATCTGGATTAGTGATTGGGGACTCCCTAGTTAAGGGGATAGATAGGAGAGTCTGTGGGAAGGAGCGGGACTCGCGGTTGGTATGTTGCCTCCCGGGCGCTGGGGTCAGTGATATCTCTGGCCGAGTGTTCGGGATCCTTAAGGGGGAGGGGAACCAGCCCCAAGTTGTGATGCATGTAAGTACCCATGACGTAGGTAGGAAAAGGGATGGGGATATAAAGCAGAAATTCAGAGAGTTAGGGTGGAAACTTAGTGCTAAAACAAACGGAGTGGTTATCTCTGGTTTGTTACCTGTGCCGCGGGGTAGCATAGAAAAGAATAGGGAGAGAGTACATTTGAACTCGTGGCTAAAGGGATGGTGCAGGAGGGAAGGGTTCAGGTATTTGGACAATTGGGGCTCACTCTGGGGAAGGTGGGACCTCTACAAGAGGGATGGTCTGCACCTGAACCGGAGAGGTACCAATATCTTGGGGGGTAAATTTGCCAGTGCTTTTTGGGGGGGTTTAAACTGATTCGGGGGGGGGATGGGAACCTGAATTGTTGTGCCAGTATACAGGAGGATGTGAATAGGGAGGTCACAGATAAGGTTTCTAGGTCGCAGCAGTATAGTGGCAAACGGGATGGTGGTTTGAAGTGTGTATACTTTAATGCGAGGAGCATACGCAATAAGGTGGATGAACTTGCAGCCTGGATTGGTGCTTGGGACTTCGATGGTGTGGCCATTTCAGAGACGTGGATAGAGCAGGGGCAGGAATGGTTGTTGCAGGTTCCGGGGTTCAGATGTTTCAGTCAAAGCAGAGGTGGTGGTAGAAGAGGGGGAGGAGTGGCATTGTTAGTTAAGGACAGTATTACGGTGGCAGAAAAGACATTTGATGTGGACTTGTCTGCTGAGGTAGTGTGGGCTGAGATTAGAAACAAGAAAGGAGAGGTCACACTGTTGGGAGTTTTTTATAGGCCTCCAAAAAGTTCCAGAGAAGTAGAAGAAGGGATTGCAAAGTTGATCCTGGATAGGTGTGAAAGTAACAGGGTAGTTGTAATGGGGACTTTAACTTTTCTAATATCGATTGGAAAAGCTATAGTTCAAGTACGTTAGAGGGGTCAGTTTTTGTTCAATGTGTGCAGGAATGTTTCATGACTCAGTATGTAGATAGGCCAACAAGAGGTGAGGCTATATTGGATTTGGTACTGAGTAATGAACCAGACCAGGTGTTAGACTTGGAGGTGGGTGAGCAATTTGGTGATAGTGACCACAATTCGGTTACATTTACCTTAGTGATGGAAGGGGATGGGCACATACCGAATAACAGTAGCTATAGCTGGGGGAAAGGTAATTATGAGGCTATTAGGAGAGATTTAGGATGCATAGGATGGAGCAGGATATTGCAGGGGCTGGGGACATTTGGAGCATATTTAAGGAACAGCTTCTGCATGTCCGTAATAAATATGTACCTGCCAGGCAGGGAGGAAGTGTTCGAGTGAGGGAACCATGGTGTACTAGGGAAGTTGAATCTCTGGTGAAGAGGAAGAAGGAGGCTTATATAATGATGAGACGTGAAGGCTCAGTTAGGCACTGGAGAGCTATAAATTAGCCAGGAAGGAGCTAAAGAGGGAGTTGAGAAGAGCTAGAAGAGGACACGAGAAGACTTTGTCGGATAGGATTAAGGAGAATCCTAAAGCTTTTTACAGGTATATAAATAATAAAAGATTGGTTAGGGCAAGATTAGGGCCAGTCAGAGATAGCAGTGGGAAGTTGTGCGTGGAGCCTGAGGAGATAGGGGAGACACTGAATGAATATTTTTCGTCAGTATTCACGCAGGAGAAAGACAATGTTGTCGGGGAGAATACTGCAATACCAGGTTGTAGACTGGGTAGGATTGAGGTTCATAAGGAGGAGGTGTTAGTGAATCTTGAGGGTATGAAAATTGATAAGTCCCCTGGACCAGATGGGATTTACCCTAGGATTCTCTGGGAGGCTAGAGAGGAGATTGCAGAGCCTTTGGCTTTGATCTTCATGTCGTCGTTAGCTACAGGTATAGTGCCGGAAGACTGGAGGATGGCAAATGTTGTCCCTTTGTTCAAAAAGGGGAGTAGGGATCATCCTGGAAATTATAGACCGGTGAGCCTGACTTCTGTTGTGGGCAACGTCTTGGAAAGAATTATAAGGGATAGGATTTATAAGCATCTAGAGAGGGATAGTCAGCACAGTTTTGTGAAGGGTAGGTCGTGCCTCACAAACCTTATTGAGTTTTTTGAGGAGGTGACCAAAGAGGTAGATAAGGGTAAGGCAGTTGATTTAGTGTATATGGATTTTAGCAAAGCGTTTGATAAGGTTCCCCATGGTAGGCTACTGCAGAAAGTGCAGATGCATGGGATTGAAGGTGATTTAACAGTTTGGATTAGGAATTGGCTAGCTGATAGAAGACAGAGGGTGGTGGTTGATGGAAATATTCAACCTGGAGTGCAGTTACAAGTGGTGTACCTCAAGGATCTGTTTTGGGGCCACTGCTGTTTGTCATTTTTATAAATGACCTCGATGAGGGTGTAGAGGGTTGGATTAGTAAATTTGCTGATGATACCAAAGTGGGGGGAGTTGTAGACAGCGAGGATGGATGTTACAGCTTGCAGAGGGACATAGATAGGTTGCAGAGCTGGGCCGTGAGGTGGCAAATGGAATTCAATATGGATAAGTGTGAGGTGATTCACTTTGGTAGGACTAACAGGCATATGAAATATAGGGCTAATGGAAGGACCCTTAATAGTGTTGTCGAGCAGAGGGATCTTGGGGTACAAATACATAGCTCCTTGAAAGTTGGCACCCAGGTTGATAAAGTTGTTAAGAAAGCGTACGGTGTGTTAGCTTTTATTGGTAGAGGGATTGAATTTAGGAGCCGTGAGGTTATGTTACAACTGTACAAAACTCTGGTGCGGCTGCACTTGGAGTATTGCGTACAGTCCTGGCCGCCGCATTATAAGAAAGACGTGAAAGCATTGGAAAGGGTGCAGAGGAAGTTTACCAGGATGTTGCCTGGTATGGTGGAAAGGCCTTATGGGGAAAGGCTGAGGGACCTGAGGTTATTTTCATTAGAACATAGAACACTACAGCACAAACAGGTCCTTCGGCCCACAAGTTGTGCCGAACACATCAAAACCTACTCAGCCATAGACCTTTCTATAACCCCCAATCCCATTGGATCCCATATACTCATCCAGAAGTCTTTTAAAAGACCCCAGCGAGTTCGCCTCGACCACTACCGACGGCAGCCGATTCCATTCACTCACCACCCTCAGTGAAAAACTTTCCCCTAGCATCCCCTCTGTACTTGCTTCCCTGCACCTTAAATCTGTGCCCTCTCGTCGTGACCATTTCAGCCCTGGGAAATAGTCTCTGAGAGTCCACCCTATCTATTCCTCTCAAAATCTTGTAAACCTCTATCAGGTCGCCTCTCAACCTTCGTCTCTCCAGGGAGAACAGTCCCAGCTCCCTCAACCTGTCTTCATAAGGCATGCCTCCCAATCCAGGCAACATCCTTGTAAATCTTCTCTGCACCCTTTCAATAGCTTCCACGTCCTTCCTATAGTGAGGCGACCAGAACTGCGCACAGTACTCCAAGTGTGGTACTTAGAGAGAAGAAGGTTACGCAGTGACCTAATTGAGGCGTATAAGATGATCAAAGGACTGGATAGGGTGGATAGTGAGAGCCTTTTTCCTTGGATGGTGATGACCAACACAAGGGGACCTAACTTTAAATTAAGAGGTGGTAGTTATAGGATGGATGTCAGAAGCAGGTTCTTTACACAGAGGGTGGTGAGGGCATGGAATGCCCTGCCTGCAGCAGTTGTGGACTCGCCTACTTTGAGGGCATTCAAATGGTCGGTGGATAGGCATATGGATGATATTGGAATAGTTTAGGTTAGAGGGTCCACTGGCCGGCGCAACATCGAGGGCCGAAGGGCCTGTACTGCGCTGTAATGTTCTATATTCTATTGAATCCACTAAAATCTTACCTGCGGCCCTGATATTAATTCAACATTTTGGTCCCCTCCCCTCTTACTAGACAAAGTGTTCCATTGCATTACGCTTACATTATCTATAGTCAGAAATAGAAATAGAAAAATGCAGAGATATTCCGTATTTGAAAAAGTGTTAAGATTCCACAAAAATTATGCAGTTCTTATTTCACATATTGATAATTAATTTTGAATTAATCATAGTTTTAAATGCAAGTATTCTATTTGCAATCCTGGCATCGTTTAAAGCTTAAATGGTCACAAATTTGCAGCATATGATATAAACAACCATTTGAATGCAGAACCCATACTTATTTTTTTCCAAGATAAAGTTGTGTAATTTGTACTTGACCTTGTATTTGACACTTAATAAAAAAAAACAAATCTGGTTTCTCTCACTTTTCTAAAACTGATTTCCCTGGTGGATCTTGCTCTCACTAATTCAAATTGGAGGGATAAGCTTAAAACAGCAAGTCTTAACACACTGTATAAATGACCAGTTTCATTTCAATCAAAATTAAATCAAAAAATTATAAATATAGCTGTAAATTTCAGACTTCAAGATACAGTTTGTGAGATTGTGCCATCCCTGCTAAGAATGCTGGATCCAGTGATCTACTAAAACCCAATCTCAGGCTTTTTATATAGTAAGAAACCTCAAATGCAAAATGTTACTGCTATTGCGAATACAGAGAACACTTTTGTTCAACCATGTTTAATACATTTCTTGTAAAATACATTTATGTAACTTTTTATGTTGAAGCACCCTTCTTCAAACCTCCCCCTTTTTTTAAAAAAAGAAAATAGCTTAATATATTGTCACTTGCAGTTGCAAATCAGGCACATAAAGGTTTTATGATGAAAACTATCAAACACCAATAAACTTTAAATAATGCTGGAGTTGCAAGTAGAATATTTGTGTTTGAAAATTGATTGTGATTACTTGAAAATTAATTGCCATTATGTTAAATAAGAACTGCACCATTTTTGTAGACTGACAGAATTCTTAACACTTTTTTAAATACAGAAAACTGTTCATTCTCATCTGATCCACTTACATTTGTCCCTGCAAACACATGGCACACATGGAGTGGGATTCTCCAGCTGCATGTACTCTAAGACCCGAAATTCCCTTCTGAATTCAGCGGATCTTTAAATGGCCCACCGAATTTTCTATTTCACCAACTACAATGCCTGTGGCATGCACGACAGAAGAATTTTGGCACTAATCTTTAAAATGTCCAGATATTTTAATAGTATGTGTGTGGTTTGTTATTAGCTGTCCACTTGATGTCTGCAAGACATAGTTAGAAGTTTGTTGCTTTTATATAATTTCTACAGTACAGAAGGAAGCCATTGAGCCCACTGAGTCTGTACTGGTGCAAGCCCAGGCCCTATCCCCATAACTCCATCTATTTAGCCTAGCTTGTCCCCTGACACTAAGGGGCAATTTCATCCAGTATCGATTTTTTGCATCTTGGGTAGTAAAAACCTTTGTCTTGACAAGTTGTGGCAAATGATATGGGGTTCAAGGCTATTTTGAGGTCCTTTGGATCTGTGCACATTGTTTCAGATATTTCACTGTTGCCATGCTGCAAATCCAGTCTGTAGGAGTTGTCATTTTCTTAATTGCACCTTTATTTTCAAGCTCCTTTATTTTGTCTTTCAGGTTGAACTTGAGGGCAGCTGGAACTCTCTTCAGGCATCCCTGGGTTGGTTGCACAGACTCATCTACTTCAAGATGACATTCACCAGGAAGACCTTCAAGACCTGTGAAAACACCCTTATTTTTTTAGGATGTATTCAGCAATCAATAACTTTGTGCAGCATTAAACACTACAAATCTCTTCTGCTATATGATGGCCTCATGATGGTCCAGACCTGTCAGGATGTTACACATTTCAATGGCATCCCTTCTCATTTTTCTAAAGTCTAGTAAGTATAGGGCTAGTCAACCCAATATTCCCCTCGTATTGCAATCACGCTATCCCAGGAATCAGTGTGGTAAACATTAACTGCATTCCCTCTGTGGCAAGTATATTCTGAGATAAGGAGATCAAAACTGCACACAACTCTCCAGGTGTAACCTCATCGAGGCCTATTCAGTATAGTAAGGCATTCTTGTTCCTAAAGAGGCTGAATGCTTTTGACTGCTGAAGTGTCCCCTGACAGGAAGAGAACACTCCTGCCTGATGATTGTTGAGCAATGTCCGCTCAAGATCATCTCTGACCTTCATGTAAGCGTTCTCCAAGGCAGCCTTCAAGATATATGACAATGCAGAATCACCGAGCAGAAACTGACAGCCAAGTTCCACATACGCAAAGACGGCATCAATTCGAATCTTGGGTACATGTCACACTATCTATGACTCCCACGACTTGCCTGGGCTTGCAAAATCTCACTAACTATCCTGGCTTGGAACAATTCACATCTCTTCAACCTGTACTTAACCCTCTTTCCATTCACATTGTATCTGTAAAGACTTGATTACCTGCTAAGACTAGAATTCCAACCATTACCGTTGAATAGAGTTTGTGATTATATATATGCCTCGTTTGTGAATCCAACTTTCCATTCACCCGATGAAGGAGAAGTGCTCCAAAGGCTCGTGCTACCAAATAAACCTGTTGGACTTTAATCTGATGTTATGAGACTTCTTACTGTGCCCAACCCAGTCCAACACTGGCTTCTCCACATCAAGTGTAGAATGATTTGTTAGGTTAATTCTCTAACATCTCTTCAGCAACCATCTCTGTAAGCTTGCTTTTCTTATTTCCAGCAAAACACCTACATGCAAAGTGATTCAGCTTCTGACAGAGTACTTCTTTTCCTATCCATGACATGTTTCCTTTTCTTTTGTGTGATGTTCTCCACAATATTTACATCAATATTCTTGCCTTGATTTTCTGTTGGTTTCTCTCCAAATAGTTCTCCTTCCTCTCCATTGTTTTGTATTTTGAAGGCCTGAACTGCTTCTAAGCAGAGTGCAAAGTCTCATTGGTTCTTCCATCTCTTCTCTACAGATGATAAATGAACTTCAGAGCTTCTATACATATTTAGAGCTATCTTGAGACCAAGTGTCTCTTTTCTCAGCAAAAGTGCTCTTAGATTGTTTGTTTTTGAGACAATCCTATCTTTGATCAGATCATCCTTCAGTTGCTCAAGCTCAGAAGTTTCAGCTAGATCTCTCAATGGAATCACATATTGATCAATGTTCTTCCCATTTCCCTGAGCTCTGGTGCCGATCATGTAGCAATCATATGTAACATTCGTGGAGGGCTCAAATTTTGGAGGCGTTAAGGACTCCAGAAATTCACAAGATTGGCTTTTCTGCTCCTCAGTGAAGGGTGCAATACAGCTCATAGCACTCTTTCCCTAGCACTGTTAACAGAATTACTATTTTTATTTGTTCATGTTTCTTCTTTAACTCTTTGACAGATTCATAGCTATTGAGATTGAACAATTTCCAATTTATTTTCAAATCTGCCTTCATCTCCATAGGAGCCAGTACAGGAATATTCAAAGCCATACTGACTCACCCAGTGGTCAATGTCCTGTAAAAAGTTGCTGACTGAAGTTTTAATTATTCACTTTCCTTTTGATTGCTGGCACTTTTAGTGCTACTACAGCATTGTCAATTTCAGCTGTACTCTCTTGACACCATATTTCATGTGATGGATGAAATGGCTTCTGCCCTCAAGTTTTCCATATCTAGGAGGACATACGTATAACAAGCCAATGGCCACGTTACACCTTGGCACTTCTCCAAATATCTTACATTGTCATTATTGTGACAAAGCCCAGTTAGGAGTGCTCAATGAACAGAATAAAGAATTGCCAAAAAGTTTAGAGCCATTTGATTGGTCCGACTTCATGTTTCTTTTATTAGTAGCTGTTACTCAAGAGCCATATATTAAAGTTTTTATTGAATTTGGTGATAAATGACTTTAATTTCTGGTTGGATCTTATCTGTTCAGTTGTGATTTGTTCACACTTATGAATGCGACATTTCAGCCAATTAGGTACAAGTATTTTGCAGTCATTGTAAGTCAGCTGTGAAACCTCAGACAATAGCTCCTATGGGATACACACAGTGTGACACTTGAACTGGAAGACAGGTTTTTATATTTCTGGATTTTATATTAAACCTCTGGATAATGACTTAACAGTTCAAACACACTTTGCTAATGTTTTTTAATTAATCAAACTTTGGTAGCAGTCTTTGACAATAGCATATGGAATCCTTTTTACAAGCAAACAATTGTTCTACAGTATCTTTAACCATGATTTGTCAATCAGTCTTTCAAAAACTTCCTTTTATAAGTAGGCATTTTGCAATTATTCATGTGATTGGACTTCATATATTTCAGTTAGACATAAGAAGAATTTTCCATTTCAGAGGCTATTGTTAATGATGAGTGGGAAAATCGATATGATTCCTACTGGGCAATGGGTTGGGCTTTCGTACATGATTTCTGCTTTTCAGCTTATTAATTATGCATCAGCAAGGAGCTCATTGAATCTCATGTCAGGGCAGGCAATGATGCGTCCTCCCCACTGTTACCTCACGGGATTGAAGGTCCTGGCGTCATATTTAATCGACACCCAAACACACGTTCACTCACTGCATTTCATGTGTTGTTAGGGCATAGAAACGGCACTCAAATGTACTAAATTTTCTGTTCCATTTTTCAATGATACCTTTTCCAGGCTGTCCATTAAAAGTGAAAGGTCTTGTTTAAGAAGGATGGAAGCAAGAGATCCACCCACCTGTAATAAGCGTCTTGGGAGGCTGCTGCCAGGGAAATCAGTGCTGGTACCAAACAAAAATGGGCTATTATGCCATTATGAAAATCTCATCTGTTCTGCCAGGATAAGTCACCCTTCTCCACACTCCAAATTCACATTGTCATAAAGACATCAGGCAGTCCAAGGGTTAGAGTGCATTAGAGTGTTGCACAGTTACCAGCAAATGGGACATCAGCATTGATTGTCTGACAACCACTTTAACAAAGAACAAAGAACAAACAACAAAACAGCATGGGAAACAGGCCCTTCGGCCTAACGAGCCCGCGCCACCTCGATGTTCCCACTTCTACCCGTGATCTCTGTCTATGTTTAAAGATCTATGGATTAAAAACCAAATTTGAGACAATTTAGGGAGAATTTGTTCTGCCAATCAGCTTAAGAGCACATCTTTGGGATGTGGGAGGAAACTGGAGCACCTGGAGAAAACGCACACAAGCATGGGGAGAATGCGCAAACTCCCACAGACACAGGTCCAAATCCATGTATCTGCACAGCACAGCGATAGTCACTGAGCTGCCGTGTTGCCCATCAAATGGTCCAGGTCAAGCGTACGCTAATGACGTGAAGCATTAGGCCACCCTCGGAAAAAAAAAATCCAAGAATAGCCCTCTCACGACCCATTGCGTGTATGCCCCTATTTAGACAACAAGGCAAACCAAAGTACCTGTAGGATAAAACAAATACATCAATATCATTGACTACTTACACATTTCCCAGGAAACTCCCAAGGTTCATGATCGTTATTTTAAATCAGTTTTCTATACCCCTCCATTCCCATTCTGTTCATGTGCCCATCTAAGTATTTCTTAAATAACTCCAGAATGCCTGTCTCCACCATTTTATTTGGCAGCGCGTTCCATACCCCCACCACCCTCTGCGTGAAAAAACTCCCTCTAGCATCCAAATTATACCTTACCCCCCTCACCCTAAGCCCGTGATCCCTCGTGTTATTTGAGTCCATCCTAGGAAAAAGCTTAACCCTGTTTACTCTATCTATACCCCTCATAATCTTGTACACCTCTATTAGATCTCCTCCAAGTCTACATCCTTCTAAGGAAAATAGCCCCAATTTGACTCTCCTCGTAACTCAGACCTTCCATACCAGGCAGCATCCTGGTAAACCTCCTCTGCACTCTCTCCAGAGTCTCCACATGCTTCCAGTAGTAAGGCAATCAAAACTGGACACAGTATTCCAAATGAGGTCTAACCATTGTGTTATACAACTGCAACATTAAAGGCCAGCTCTTGTACTCTATACCCCTTCCTATAAAGGCTAGCATACTATATGCTTTCTTCACAACATTCTCCACTTGCTCTGCCACCTTCAGAGTACTGTGCACCTGCACCCCCAGGTCCCTTTGCATTTCTACACTCTTAATAGGTCTACCCTTTATCATATACCTCCCCTCTACATTCTTTCTCCCGAAATACATCACCTCGCATTTATCAGGATTGAATTCCATCTGCCATCTAACATCACCACCTCATATAAGATCCTGCAATACTGGCATATTTAGCTCTTATTGGGGAGGGCTCAGCACACATAGCGGGCATGTGTGCTTCTCAGAGCTTCCCAGCTGAGAGCTTGTCACAGTGGCACGATGTGCCTGATGTACATCAATGTGCGCAGTGGCATCTATCATTTGAACATGCCCTCCGTGTTTGAAAGGACTGCACAATGTGTAGTTGTTTACCTGTGGAGTGTGTACCCCATTACGCATTGGGCAGAAACTCCCTTGGATACTGCTCCTTCCAAGGATGACCCCATTGATAGGTGACATATTTACATCAAGATGATGTGTAGTTTGGGGCAGAGCTTCTAGGTGTTGGTGCTCCTGTACCTGCTGCCCTTTTCCTTTCAGATGTTAATGGCCATGGGTTTGGAAGGTGCTGCCTTGGTGAATTCCTGCAGTGTACCTTGTACACTGTACATATTACTGCTACTGTATGTCAGTAGTGGAGGGAGTGAATATTTGTGGAAGAGATGTCATCCTGGAGGATGTCAAGTTTCTTGAACTTTGTTAGAGCTGCACTCAACCAGACAAATGGTGATCACTCTCCTGACTTGTATGTTATAGATTGTGGACTGGGTTTGGAAGTCAGGAGGTGAGTTACTCGTCACAGGATTCCTAGCCTTTGACCTGTTCTTGTAACCATGGTGTTTATATGGCTAGTCCAGTTGGGTTTCTGGTCAATGGTAATGACCAGGATATTGATTATCGGGGATTCAGTCATGACAATGCCACTGAATGTCATGGGGTGATGGTAAAATCCTGCCTTGTTGGAGGTAATCATTGCTTATGTAGCGTGATTGTTATTTACCACTTGTCAGCCCAAGTGTGGATATTATCCAGTTTGCTGCATTAAGATATGGACTGCTTCAGTGTCTGAGGAGTCATGAATGGTGCTAAACATTGTGCAATGATCTGTGAACAGCCTCACTTTTGGCCTTATGATGGAAGGAACATAATTGATGAAGCAACTAAAGATGCTTGGGCTAGGACACTCCACTGAGGAACTCCTAGCGTTATGCATTTGAGCTGCGATGACTGACCTCTCACAACCACAACCATTTTCTTTTGTGCTAAATATGACTCCAATAAGCAGAGAGTTTTTCCCTTGGTTCCCACTGACTACAGATTTATTCAGACTCTTTGATGCCATATCTCTGGCATGCAACTCTTTTGCCCACATTTGAACTAAGGCTGTAATGAGGTCATGAGTTGAGTGGCTCTGGTAGAACTCAAACTGAGCATCAGCGAGCAGGTTATTGCCAGGCAAGTGCTGCCTGATAATACTATTGATGATATCTTCCGTTACTTTACTGATGATTGCCATTATTCAGCAGGTTGACTATTCGTTGGGGGGAGAGTGTGGTGAGGATGGGGCAGCTTAGCTTGGTTCATCCATGATGAACTGCACATAATGGTAAGCTTTATTGAAAAGGATATCTTCGTCTCCCTTTTGCATTTATGAAATTCCACAAAAGGACACAGCATAGCTATAGACAAATCCACTGGCAAAATGGTTGAGAGTGGTGGAAACCTTTAGTGCTATTGGCATTGTATGGCCTTCAAATGAGTTTAGTGTGAGATCTTCATGGTGAATATGGCAAATATCAGCTACTATTCCTGATCAAGCAAAGGCATCTGCAGCACAGCAGTTCCCTCATCTCAAGCTATGAGTTGCATCTTATCTTGTACCTTGATTGAACCAAGCATCTCTGTGATTTTGGTCCCATCTTGTGACCATCTGGGTCACCCTGGGACCCTACTGGCTTCTCAGGGTGACAATCTTCCTTGAGCCCCAAATGGTGATGGGCCCTTCTTCTCGTCACTCACATAAAGCTATCAAGAAGACACCATCTGCCTCACAGTATCAAGTCTCAAAACCTCAAGAACAAAATTTTTAAGAGACTGAATACACCCTGCAAATCATGATATTCATACTATCAGTGCCCTCATTATTTTCCCCCACCTAGGACCAGGACCAAGACATGCTTACCATGCAGAGTGCTCTAACATGACCTTCACAGCCTCAGATATTTTCTTCAATATGCCCCAGTGTGGCCTTAGGTACAAGACAATCTCTGACTCCACCTTGGTTTGTCTTATAAATCTTGTCCCAGGACAGACTTTCACCATCTTATTTTGTCCCTTTCTGATTGGTGGGAAACTGACTTCTGGCTTCAAGCCAAATTTAGTCCTCTTGCTTGTAGAAGCAACATATTTTATTCATAAACATACTTCATCAAATTAAAGCCAGTTTTTCAAAAAAGAAAATGCTAACATATAAAATTTCAAACTTTATTTCTTTGAAGGAGAACGGAAAGAACCTTGGTTACAAGTGAAATGTTACAATGAATGTTCCCAATAGAGAAAGATTTTAAGTGTTCTAGTAAACTTAATATTTTTCACCGAGTTAATTTTAATATTCTCATTAACCTGCTGTGGTAAATCCTGTGTGTGAAATTTTAATGGAATTATGAACCCATTTGCAGGTTTTGATAAGTTAACATTATGTATCTATGTTGTGGAGATGCCAGTGTTGGACTGGGGTGAGCACAGTAAGCAGTCTCACAACACCACGTTAAAACCCAATTTGTTTATTTGGAATCAAGAGCTGATCGGAGCGCTGCTCCTTTAACAGGTGAGTGATGGTGAAGAAGTAGCACTCCGAAAACTTGTGATTGCATATGAATTCATATTCTAGCAAAGATGGTGAAATTCTGCATAGAATATTACAATTATGAGAGTTTTAAGATTATTATGTTTTGGAAGTGAGTCTTTAAAATTAAGCTAAAATATAACCTGTTCCTAAACCTGCCTGGCAGTAAGCCAGGGCAGTTTATTTGTTCAAAATCAATGGAAATACTGGAAAGAAGTGGCAAGGTATTTATGCTTTGAGACAATGGCAGCAGTCTGTGTGAGTCTCCAAAAATCCCAGCAAGTTTTAAGAGTGAAGCATTGTAAACAGTTGTCCTTTAAACTGTCCATTTAACTTCAAGATGAAAGAGTTCAGCTCTCAAGAATAGTGAAAAAGCATTTATACCAAAGTTCATGTGGATCGAGAGAAAGCTATTGTAAAGAACAGGTTACATGTTTTTCTAGAATCTCACTAAATGAGTCTGCCTGGATCTGGGAGAGAGGGAATAGCTACAAGCTTAGGTTTAAAATACCAAGTTCGTGGACAGGTAAAATGAGACTGTTAGAGTCATCCAGCTTAAGTTATAGGGAGGATCTCTGGGAAAACAAAACTTCACAGTGAAAGACTGTTATGAGAATGCGAATTACCAAGTTAAGAAAAGAACAAGAATGAACACTCGAGCTAAGAATCACTTTGGACTGATTCTGGGAAAATGTCTATATAAAGGATGGTGTAAGGTTTACCTGTGAAGTGTATTTCTTTGGTTGGACAAAGAATAAGAAGGGGAAGGAGATGTATTAAGTTGCTTACAAAATTAAGGTCAACTCTGCCAGTATCCACATTGTCAGTGACCAAAAATACAACTAAAGTTATGCATTGGACCCTGTGGAAGTCCTGACATGTGTACCTATATGGAAATTGCTTTTCCCATAACCTTCCTTTAATGTTTCTGACTCTAGGTTAGAGCTAGAGACTTTAGACTAATGCCAACACGCACCTCCCAGATCGACCTGACAGTCCTTCCCAACTACTCAATTACCCTCTTGACCAGCAGACTGCCTCCTTGACTTGACCAGACCTGACTATCCCTAATACGACTACAATCCACCAGCTGACCAACTATTTGCGAACTGCTTTTTTACTCATCCACCTGGATGAGGTGTTCAAACCCCTCATCCATCCTATCTAACATTCCATCTCAAAAACCTACACACCTCCCCCATCCTACCCATGTCACACACCTACCTACCCACATATCACTCACTACCTACAGACCTATCTACATATGCTCTCACGCACTCACCCATTTGCTCACTCATCCATTCACTAACATTTAGACTAAACCTTTAAACTTACCATACGGCAGCTCGTGCTGTACAAAGGAGACGCATTCCCCAAACTCTGCTCTTGTGGAGTTCCCCAAGAGGCACCACACAGCACATTTATATGAAAGCTTGGATTGTTTGACCCTGGAAGACAGTGTTTAGTTCATATTGTTTTTAGTCATTTATACAGTAAACATCTGAAAATGTGAAATCTTAATCTGTCATTTTTTTCCATGGTTTTGCAAGTTTTAGTTTTTTTTAAAGTTATCTGTCTCTATGGGGATCAGAACAAGAATGAAGTGTAAAACAGTAAGTCTTAAACCACATGACTATATTATCTTATAACAATACCTAATTAAACAATGACCTGGATTTTGCTAAAGAAAGTCATCTCACAGGATATTCCATTAAATAGGCTTGTTCATGCACATTCTTCACAAATTGCTGACAGTGCAAACTGATAATAATGAAGTAAGGGTAGCAAGCATCTGGGATCTTTGTGAACAATACAATCAGCCATATACTTCCTTGACCAATTGAATTAAAGGATAGAGACATTAACAGAGGCAGGACTGAGAATTTTTTACAGGGGTAATTTGACAGTAATTAACAGGTACCGTATTGTTAAAGCGTATATGTGCTTTTAAAGCCAAGGCTTAACTTTTTATGACAAGTTTAATTTGTAACTGCTGTGTGAATACAACATATTCATAACATTCAATGGTGAGGCAGAATGTGAAATGTATTTTTCCAAAGCTATCAGTGGAGTGATGCAACTTAGACAGCAGCTTTCAAGCAGTAGCATTGAACTGTGTTTCTGCTCCTCATTCAAAACTCTTGTACCATTTATACATAAATAATGTAAGCACCATTAGCCCCACTGATGGCTTCACAACAAAATCTAGCTTGGTATTACATTGTATTTACTGTTTAGAAGTATCGTGATTATACAGGCAGCCTATTACCACTATACAAGCAGTGATTATCTAAAGTTGTATTCAAAAATTCATGTAATCTTACATAACTTCTGAATTCTTAATGGTGAGGGAGTATATTTTACAAATAATTCTTCTTCATCTGGAACTGTATTCGAACTTGAGTTGTACTTTTGCCTGTCAGAATCAAAATCTGTTTTGTTTTCTAATTGTTAATAAGATGTATCAAAATGATTTCAAAGCAAGCACATTCCAATCTGAATAAAAGAAACACAGCAGTAGTTTAGCTAATTACTGTCATAGGATAATAAAACCTGTTGCTTTTGGCAATTGATGGCCACTTTCTAATAAACTTGGTCACATAATACTGTTACCAGAAAAGGCAACTATCCAAACTTTGTTATTTAAGTTGGGTACCAATTACAGATGTTCTCAAATGTGCCTGAAACACACAAAAAAGGTCAAGTCAAAGTAAAGAAACTGAAAATGAACTATCGTCAGGTTTGCTGTTTATGTTAATTGGTGCTATTAATTAACACCTTTCTCAACTTTACCTCAACCACTCTGTTAAGTTCTTAGATTGATGTGACCTTCATATAACCAAATGTTTCAATCTGACAGATATATGTGAGATTTCAGGCATGCTTTCTCTTGCTAATACTGCAGTTGATTATTGGTTCTTTGTGGCTGATTAAGACTAGGGCAAGTGATTTGATCTACTTAATGCAAATTAATCCAGTTGCAATGCAGTTTGATTTCTGCAAATTTTAACAAAATGCCCCATAGTGGACAAGATGCTGAGTTCTGAGTACATGTGAGTTAAAGCAAACTTAAATTGAAGAAAGCACCACTAATTAAGACAATGTGGCTTTTATAGGGAAAAAATAGATTCCCCATATCAGGTGGGGGTATCATGATCCTCCATTACACTGCACCCATTGCCGTTGAGGCAGCAGCACGTAGACCTCATGTTGCTTGTTCATCTACATGATAGCAATCCAGTGTGAAGCTCACAACTGATTTGATGCACACCTAGCAATAAGTCTCTTAAGACTCTCATTGCACCATTGCTGGTATTCAACTAGTGGCAATTGAAAATCATATCATGTGGTTGAATGGTCAGATGAATCCTACCGAGTATGCCTGAAGCTTCCTCCTATCCCCAGTGCAATATAAGCAGTGGCCGCTGCTCTTGCTGCTGATCTTCAATTGGCCAGAAGCTCTTGGAGGCAAACATCCACTTTCATCCAGTTTGCTCCTGGTGGAGTTGGCCAGCAGCAGGCTGACTAATGGAAATTAATCCCATTTGTGTTCCCAGAAATGGATAAGGCAGATTTGCCAACTGCTCTCCAGCTGGTGACTATTAAATTTTGCCATAATGTCTGATGGCCAATATCTCAAATTCCATTACATGAACGGCAGAAATCACCCAACAACAGCTGATATGGAATCTCAGACAGAAGTCATAAGATTCATGCTCATTGCTATGCAAACCCAACCTATTGCATAGGTGCCTCATAGACTCAAACAATTATCAGTATATTTGCGGATAGCACTACCTAAATATGCTTGCAGTACCCAATAGCAAATATCTATACAGGAACAAATTTGATGGAATGCTGCTGTACCTTAAAGAAGATGTGGTCAGTTTAAAATTGTTTCAGTGACTGAGTTGTAAGATTGAGAAATGTGGTGGGTTAAGCTTGCTCTCTTTGTAGAGAGGGTTTTACAACTGATGCTGTGCAGTGCGCTGCAAAGCATCATTGTTGTGTTTGGGTTCAAGGGGAAGTTAAAATTGTGTGGGATGATGCCTCTGAGAGATAAATATTCCAAATGAACAGGACAACCACTATATAAGGAGGCAATGGTATTGTCACTGGACTAGTAACCCAGAGATCCAGTGTAACGCTTTGAGGATTGGGGTTCAAATCTCACCTTGGTAGATGGTGAAACTTCAATCCAATAAAAGCTGAACTTAAAAGTCTAGTGTTGATCATGAGACTGTTTTCACAAAAACCCATCTGGTTTCTGGAGGGAAGGAATCTGCCGGCCTATAAGTGGCTTCAGACTTTATGATGGACAACTGTGAAAGGACAATAAATGCTGGTCTGACTAGCGATGCCTATGGTCCATGAAAGAATGGAAAAATATTGGCCACTCAGAGGTAGCATAGTTTTGTAATCATGAGTGGGAGTTTTGATCATAAACAGAGCTGCAATAAATTGCATCTTTCACCTGGGAAAATACAAGCACTCTGCACAGGTTGATAGCTGTCCAATGATAGTACATGGTGTTCATAGGAAAGAACGAGGGGTTACTTGAACAAATAATGTATCAGTCACTTTCTTCTTGCTGGGTAACTAATTACTTGACACTGCTGATGTTCCCTAGTGTGTCTGAATGGAAACAATGGTACAAAAGTGTCATTCATACATTGTGGATATTTAAAAGTGGGTGTCCAGCTTTTTCTGCTCTGTGTCATTAGCCAAGCATTTCTTATTCTATTTTCTTCCCTCATAACAGTTGAAAATAAATTCCTAAAAGAAAAGCCCTTATTTTCCCTGGTGAAAGAATTAGAAGAAGAAAAGTCAATATCACAGAACCAAACACTGAATCCATTTGCCAGAGTGAAATGGCAAAAGAATCTTCAATGGCACACTAAAATTTAACTTCAGTTCCATTTAATTCCTACTACTTTGCAAATCTCAAAGTTTATTTTATGTAAGTATCTATTTTGTAGGACAAGACAGAAGTATGGAAAGGGAGGGGAATTTAGTGTTGGGTCTTCTAATTGAATTTAGCCCTCATTTGCTTATAGCAGCCATGATTTCCATTAGGAAGATGGCAAAATAACATTTTTTCCCAGCAGTGGCAATCTGTTATTACGCTAATAGGCTTACCAGCTTTTTCTGAGATTCCTTTCGGATTAAAAATAAGTTAGTTTGAGAAATGTGTCCTCTCTTTAAATGATTTCTGCAAGTCTATGTTCAGACCACAGATTTTTTTTTATGACATGAATTATATAAAGAAGACAACTGATTATTAATGAATATATACATCTGGAAAAACAAATCACTAATTTGACTCAAGTGGAAATTTGTTTTAATTGTTCTCTGATTGTGAGTACTGCAGGCATGGCTGCATCTAATGTCCTCAGAAGATGGTGGTGGTGGATCCTTCTTGGATCACTTAAATCCTTGTAGGGATGGTGATTCCACAGTGCTGTTAGGTAAAAGATTTAAAGACATGGTCAGAATGATGAAATGGTGTTGTGTTTTTATGTTGGATTATTGATTCACTTTGTTGTGACGGTCTTCCCAAGACTATGATACTGATGCTTTTGATCTTCTTGGTGGTGAAAGACATTAAGGAGGCATGCGCCATTGAAGGAACCATGCTGGATTATTGCACTGAATTCAACGGCACATAAATAATGCAGCATAATTTTACTATTGAAGATGGACATTAAGTCCATCTTAGTATAGGGAATTCAATCAAATAAAATGTTGCATCCTGAATGGTGAATTTCTTAACTTGTGTTGCAGCTGTGCCCTTCCAGCTGTGTGTTGGATATTTTGTTACACTGCTGATTGAGTCCTATAGATGGTGGGCAGGCTTTGAATGTTTAAAAGTTGAAGCACACATCATAGAGCATCCAGCATCCTGGCATTCTGTTGATATTTGATTTATGATTGTCACATATATTAGTATACAGTGAAAAGTATTGTTTCTTGCATGCTATACAGGCAAAGGAGGTAAATTCTCAAGAAGCTCTCCAAACCTCCTACAGTAATTTTGGCAGGATGCTGAGGTAAGCTGATAAAACCCCAGGGTGCAGCCATTGTCAGCTGTTCTTGGAGAGAGATCTGTTAGTCACCCACTGAGAGATATCGAGTCACTGGGAATGATTCAGCGAGTCACTTGATTGTTACCAGTTATCGGTGTAAGTTTTAATTGCTAGAACTTTACACTTTGGAACAGCACAAACGTGCCAATTTCTTTTTTTGAAATCCTTAAAATATTTGGTTTGATTTGATTTATTGTCACATATTAATACATGGTGAAAAGTATTATTTCTTGTGTGCTATACAGACAAATCATACTTACAAAAAGAAGGAAAGGAAATGGTGTTACAGTCAGAGCTGGGTGTAAAAAAAGATCAACTTAATACGATGTAGATCTATTCAAAAGTTTGATGGCAGCATGGAAGAAGCTGTTCTTTTTTGAGTTGGTTGGGACATGACCTCAGACATCTGTATCATTTTTCCCAATGGAAGAAGGTGGGAGAAATATGTCCGGGGTGTGTGGAGTCCTTGATTATGCCACTATTTCTCCAAGGCAGCAAGAAGTACAGGCATGATCAATGAATGGGAAGCTGGTTTATGTGATGGGCTGGGCTTCGCTCATGACCCTTTGTAGTTTTTTTGTAGTCTTGGTAGAGCAGGAGCCATACCAAGCTGTGATACAACCAGAAAGCATGCTTTTTATGATGCATCTGTAAAAGTTGGTGAGGGTTATAACAGACAAGCCAAATTTTCTTTGCCTCTTGAGAATGTAGAAGCATTGGTGGGCTTTCTTACTCATAGCGTTGGCATGGAGGGACCAGGACGAGTTGTTGGTGATCTGGACACCGAGAAATTTGATGTTCTTGACTATTTCCACTTCATCCCCATTCTTGTGCATGTTTTCCTCTAAGCTTCTTGAAGTCAATGACTTTCTCCTTCATTTTGTTGACATTGAGAGAGAAATTATTGTCATCGCACCAGTTCACCAGAATATCTATCTCATTCCTGTACTCAGTCTCATCATTGTTTGAGATCCAACCCACTACCATGTGTTGGTGTCAGAAATCAAGTTGGAGGGGAATTTGGTTGCACGGTCATAAGTATATAAGAAATTTAGCAGGGGGCAGAGAACACAGCCTTGTGGGGAACTGGTGTTGAGGATGATCGTGGAGGGGGCGTTGTTGCCTATCCTTACTTATTGCAGTCTGTGTGTTAGGAAATCTAGGATTCAGTTGCACACAGAGGAGCTGAGCCCCAAGGCTCCGAGTTTGGAGATGAATTTTGTAAGATTAATAGTGATTAAGCAGAGTTGTATTCAATAAATAGGAATCTGATATAAGTGTCTTTATTTCTTCTTTTGAAAGATATGCTGGGAGAGTCTGCGACATAGGTATAAGTTACAAAAACATTGAACTAGTATTCCTTTGATATTGAAGGCTGAGCTGTCATCTACATAGTCTGACATAGGTGTCTTTGTTGTCTAAGTGTTCTCAGGTTGAGTGTTTTGCTGAGAGGTTAAAGATGTCTGTGAATATCCCTGCCAGCTGGTCCATGCAGGATCTGAGAGCTCATCCATGTACCTCATCCAGATCAATTACTTTCTATGGGTTGACTTTTGAGAAGGCTGCTCTGAATCTATGATGGTGACCATGGATACAGGTTCTTCTGGAACTCAACCCTCACTGATCTCTTGTTTAAAACAGACATGAATGTATTGAGCTTATCGGGGAGAGGTGCATTAATGCCAGCAATTTTACATGCCTTCATCTCGTAGGCTGTTATATCTTGTAGATCTTGCTATAGGCAGTGGAAGTCCACGTGGCTAGCTGGGATTCTAGCTTGGTCATGTACTGTCTTTTGGTATCTCTGATGGATCTCCACAGATCATATCTGAATTTCTTGTGTAGATTAGGATCACTGACTTGAGTGCCTCAGACGTGGATTTCAGCAAGCAGTAGAATATCCCTGTTCATCCATGGTTTCTGGTTGGGGAACATACGGATTTGCTTCTTTGGCAAACAGTCTTTCACATACTGATTAATGAAGTCAGTTACTGTAGTGATGTACTCATTCAGGTTGGTTGCTGAGTTTTTAAATATTGACCAGTCCACTGACTCAAAGCAGTCCTGCAGATCATCCAATTCCTCAGACCAATGTTGCACAACTTTCTTTAACAGATTCTCCCATTTCAGTTTTTGCTTGTAAGCTGGGAGCAGGAGAACAGCCTTGTGGTCTGATTTATCAAATTGTGGATGGGTGATAGAGCAGTAGGCATGTTTGATATTTGTGTACTAATGGTCCTGAATGTTTGGGCCTCTGATAGAACAGGAGATGTGTTGGTGGTACTTGAGCTTGGCCTGATTGAAGTCCTTGGCCACGATGAATAGGACCTCGGGATGTTTCCCCTCAAGGCTATTTGTGGTGGTGTATATTTCAGCCAGCACGGTTTTGATGTCCACATGCGGTGGGATGTAAACTCCTGTCAGGGTAACAGAGGTGAACTGTCATGGAAGGGAGTAGGGATGGAATTTGGGTGTCAGGTAATCTAGGCCCATGGAGCAGAAACTTGCAGTGTTATTATGTCTAGGCACCAAAAGGCATCAACTGTGCCCCACAACAAGAGGGCTTCTCAATCTGCTGAATGGACCATCCGGCGGCCTCAGGCAAGACTAGGGGAGGTGGGGTCTGCCTTCTAATTAACACCTCTTAGCACCTAGATGTAGCAACACTGGCAAGTTTCTGCTCCCTGGACCTAGAATTCCTGACACTAAAATGCTGCCCCTACTACTGCTCAGCTATGGCTGAAGTAATTAAATGTCTGTTCATTGGTGATGCTAATGTTGGGGCATCTCAGTGATGTTGATGCAGGTCAAGGAGTTAAGCAGATAGGACTGGACTCTATCTTGTTTGAACTGGTCATTACCTGGAACTTACGTGAAACTAATTTTATTTTCCACTTGTCAGCCCAACGCTGAATGTTAATCAGGTCCTGCAGTAGGTTGGCATGTGTTGCTGCATTATCAGAGAAATTGTCAATAGAACTGTTCACCAGTGAACACACTTCGATAAGTTAGGGAGCTGAATGATTCTGGTGAAATCTGAACTAAGCACCGATGACTTATTTTTGGTGACTAGGTCATGCTTGATGGCATTATTGATGATCCCTTTAAAAATGTTATTGATCATTACAAGAAACTGTTTGGGCAGTAATTGGACAGGTTAGATTTATTCTCATTTTTGAGGAATGAGGGATTTTCCTAGTGTAAGGTTACAGATTGTGGTCTTATGCAATTTCTTTTGCTGCTAATGCTCTTAACACTTAGCAGATGCTGAGTTTTGAATCGTCCGTTCTGCCTTTAGTACATTTTACAAATGACTGCATTTGTGTTACATGGAGAAATATATGAAATTACCATATCCTGAGGTGTGTTGTAACTTTATGTCGACATTTTGTGAATGCACAGGAGCTGAAGGCTAATCGGTTGCTATGATTCTAAAAGCTGAGTATAACTATGTATTATAATAGTTTTGAAGGCGACACTAATGTGAAGTGCAATGTGAAGGATACCAAATTGTTACAATTGTAATGATTATTGAATTGTTATTTTTTGAAGGCTGTGTCTTTAAAATAAAATGGAGGCTTTAAGTGGCTCATATGGCCTGCTCTGAATTTTGCCGACAACAAGCCTAGGCAGCTTAATCGTTTTGTGGAAAGTCAGGGCCAATGTCAAAAAGCTTGCTGAGAAGATGCAAGATGTTCACACCTGTGGACAATGCCAAAAGCATCTGTGCTGACTGTGGATAGATTGCTAGTCTCCAAGTCTCATGGGGAGATTTTGAGAATGTTACATTTTATAAATGGTTATACTTTATACTGTCTAGTTAATTCCAAGCCAGAACAGAATCTGGGGACTATAGGATAGCTAATTAACATTTTTATCTGGATGTTCAGCTTATGTGATTTTTGTCACAATGGAGATGGGCATTGGAAAGTGAAGAATTCATTGCAAGGCACAACAATGGGTTACAAGGTTTTCTAACGTAACCTCATAGACTGAAGGGAGGCTGCAAGAATATGAGAATGGGGGCAGGATATAGAGGCAGCTGGTTCCAAACTTGAAGCAGGGAAAATGCTGATTCTATTGTTCACCATGCAGAACATGTAGTGGGAGCTTGCATTCATATTTTAGAGACCATGTTTTTGAGGATTTAAAGGAGGCTATAAAATTCATAAACATAGATCATAGCATAGGCTAGAGAAAAGGATTTCCCAGTATAACAATCATAGTAAAAGTCAGTTCTGGAATTAGAAGTTACATGGATGGAAAAGGGAAAAAGAAGCATGAGTGGAAAATAGCTTTGTACTGGTTCCAAGAGAATAAAGTGTCCACTTAAATGACAGAGTAAAGCACTTCTATGGAGTGTTGCCAATTGTGTTAAAGGTCACATAGAGGAACTTTTATTGGTTTAAAGTACAAATTATATTACTAAGTATTGTTTAGTCAATGTTGCTTTTAGTTTGTGTGTTACAGTAAACGTCTTAAACCTTGAAATCTTGTTGTGTGATCCTTTCACTCAGCTGCTGGAAATTCAAATATATTTTTAAAAGTTATCAGTCCCTGCAAAGATCATAACATAAATAATGGAATATTAAATATAAATATTGGAATAATGAGAATATTGAACTTTGCTTATCAAGATGATGGATCTTAGAATTGGCAATGGAACAATCACTTACAGCTTCTAATTAGTTTCTCAGATTCATAAAATAATGTTACCATTTTTATTTATACATTGCAAAGAAACTTTCCAATACTCCGAGATTAAGAATGTAGCAGTGTTCTCCTAATTCCCAACAATCGTTAAATATCATGACAGCTGTCTCTTTCCTAATCCAAGCAAGATGCTGAATTGCTATAGATACAAAAAACTATAATTCTCTCCCTAATCTAACCATTATCCAGAAGCTCTTCACACTCCTTAAACATAAAGATTTGGTTGAGAAAATACGCAAGGCATAAACCATGATGATTTTTCTGACTTTAATATGAATTTTATGCTTTGTCACAGATCAAAAAATGGCCTAAAGAGAGATCAATGTTATGTATTGCTAGAAGAGAAGAACATGAGTTCCCAGTGCAATTTATTTTGTGTGGGTGTGATCTACAATCCCTTTCACCTTGTGAACTGGCACTCCAACTCCAATGTCTCTTTCTGCTGCAAAGTTTTTGAATATGTTGCCACCTTTCAAATATATGTCAATATTTGGCATACGTTGGGCAAAGGGAGTGTGCAGCAAACAGTAAAGAAGGCAAACAGTATGTTGGCCTTCACTGCAAAAGACTGTGTTGTTGCAATTATACAGGGCCTTGGGGAGGCCACACCTAGAACATTGTATGCAGTTTTGGTCTCCTTTTCTGTGAAAGGATGTTCTTTCTCTCGAGGGTGTAATGCAAAAGTTTACCAGGCTTATTCTGGGGATGGTGGGACTGATGTAAGAGGAGAGATTGACTAGGTTAAGATTGTTTTTGCTGGAGGTGACACAAATGAATGGGGAAATCTCATAGATGCTTTAAAAATTTCATGCCCTAGATGCAGGGAGGATGTTCCTGATAGTGGAGGAGTTCAGAACCAGGGATCATAGTCTGAGGATTCAGGGTAGACCATTCAGAATGGAGATGAAGAAACATTTCTTCACTCAAGAAGTGGTCAACCTGTGGAATTCATTACCACAAGAAGTAGTTGATATCAGAACATTGAATGTATTCAAGATGCAGCTAGATTTGGCACTGAAGTGAATGGGAGCAAAGGTTATGGGGAGAAAGCAGGATTAGGTTATTGACTTGGACAATCAACCATGATCGCAATGAATAGCAGAGCGGGCTCAAAGAATCAAATGGTCCCCTCCTGTTCCTATCTTCAATGTTTCGATACGTAAGGCACTGCATATTGTCATAATGCGGAATGATATCAGGGGATTGTATTGGAGGACCTTCGCCAAAGTGATGCAGGCACCTGAACTGTATCTTGAGGAACCCGATGCACTACTCCACTTATTAAAAGGGTGGCAACATGGGCCTTATTATATCAGATCTCCACATTAGTCTCGCGCGTCTACTCAGGTATAATCAGCCAAGTCCAAAACGGGTACTCCATGTCCACCATGCGCCATTCCTGCACGCTGGACATCCAGGACATCAGAACTCCTCAATATGAAGCTGTCATGCATGCTGCTGGAGTGTCTGGCGCAGACTTGCAAGATATTCAACTGATGGTCACACATTAATTCCACATTCATTGAATGAAAGCTTTTTCTGATCATGAATCTTCCTGGATTCTTCACCACAGGGCAACGTGAATGTAATCGATAACCTCCAAATATAGCACATTTACAATCCCCATGAAAGTCATGAAGCCTGCTAGGCCTTGACCAGGTCAAATTTATTATACTGGCCAGTCTGAGCATATAGGGCAATCATGATCTCCTTAACACATTTGTGGACGAATGGCTGGGAAATACCACAAAGGTCTCCACTGGCAATCTGGAAGGACCAGGTGATGGAAAAGTTTAAGGTGACCATTACTTTCATAGCCACCCCACCTCTGCTGCCCCACCCCCTGTTCCCCAATGCCTGAGTTGCAAGTCCTGCAACAAATGGCACAGGTGTTACACTGTATCGAGCCAGAGCCATTGGCAGCAAATAATGTACGATAATTGTTCAAAGGGCACTTGTGTGCGGAACTGCCAGGATCTCTGCTTCCTCCTTCTACTACCTCCTCTGCTTATAATTCATCCTCCTGCTCCTCCTCTTCAGTTTCAGCAGCAACCAAAAAATCAGCAAGATCAATGGGTTGCATTGCAAAAGCCATCTCATCAATCTGAAGGAGAAAAGTCAGGGAATTTTGAGAAAGGGGAGAGACAGATGGAGAGAAGAACTTTGCTCGCCTCCAGCCCAGCAACACACACTTCCTATACATCCCCACAATCCCCAGCAATACACACTCCCCATAGTGTCCCACAGATCCCCAGCAACACACACACCCAATAAGCCCGCCTTCTCTCACTGACTCCCAGCAACAGACATACCCCATATTCCTCCCACAAATCCCAGAATGGCAACATAGCCCTTCCCCCTTATTTCCAGATCCCCACACTCATGCATACGTGTGCGCACACACACACACACACACACACACAGATACAGAACTGATGGAATAGTAGCCATAGACAGTGCTGCTTGACAAGCCCTGAGACCACAGCACTGTCACTTCAGAGAGTTTCCAGCCCATCCCCTGCCTGCAATGCTTGCTGCTGCCATCATTAGGACCCAGAGCCAGCACTAATACCTGAGGTCAGCACTCTGACCTGGCTGAGGTTGGATCCCATGAGCAACAACAGTCTCCTCCCACAAACTCACAGCACCCCCCCCCGCTACCAACCCAAAATGCAACCACCCAACCAAAAATGGCCACCATGAAACAACTCCTTCTGATCAATATAGAGCAGTTTGAACATTGAGACTTGACTCTTCGCTCATCCTCAATGCTCAAGCACCTGAATCTGATTTTGATACCTGCGGTGTTTTCCTGACCAATCCGGTCGCCATGAATGAGGTCATTAAGGTAGTTGACCTGGTATGATTGAGGGTGAAGCTCACTTATTATATTGTGATGAATGTAAAAATATGCAAACTGATGTTTTGCCGTTGTGAGCGGGCTTCTAATCATGCCATATTCTTTTCTCGGTAAACTGGGAATGGGCGCAAAAACAGGCACCACTCAGTCGTAAAATTCCACCCATTGGATTAGAGGGAGCCAAGCATAGACTTCACTGGGACTAAAAGCCTCTTGATGTTTAGAGAACATTGCATAAAAGTAAATTAAGGAGGAGCTGGAAGGAGAATAGAGTGATTTGCAACATTGAAATCAATAGAAGGGTGAACAGAATAAAGAAAAAAATCAACAGTAGAGGAGATCATTTGGTCAATGATAACTATGCAGGATGAGAAAAGAGCTGTCTGGTCTAATCCAAATGTCTGACTCATAGTCAATAGACCAGTAAGATTACATCACTTCAAGTACACCTCCAAGGATAAATCTGTTTAAGACATCGAGTTCCACATCCATTGCTCTCTTGGTGAAAAACTCTCTTCAACTCTCCTTTAATCTTTCTACCAATTATTTTAAATCTATGCTCAGTGGAAATAGTTCCTACCTATCCACTTTTTCTAGACACACCTTTCTAGACACACGTTTTCTAGACAGACATTTCAATAAAATCTCTCCTCAGTCACTTCTGTTAACCCAGACTATCCAATCCATCCTTACAGCTGAAATTCTCATTTTTTTGGCAGTGTGCTTGTAAATCTCTACTGGACTCTCTCTACTACACCCTTCTAGTAATGTGGTGACCAGCAATGCTCTATCTGTGATCTAACTATGTTCAATACAGTTCTAGCATAACCTCCCTGCTCTTATACCCTATCTGTTTCCAAGTCATAGTTTACAGCATGGAAACAGGCCCTTTGGCCCAACTTATCCATGCCTTTTTAACAAATAAATTAGTCCCAATTGCCCGCATTTGGCCCATATCCCTCTATGCCCATCTTACCCATATGAATGAACACTTTTTAGAAGACAAGATTGTACCCACCTCTACCACTACCCCTGGCAATTTGTTCCAGACACTCACCACTCTCTGTGTGAAGTAAGAAAGGTGTCCCATATGCTTTATTTATCATTTCGTCTACCTGTCCTACTACCTTCGGGGATCAGTGAGCTTGCACTCCAGGATTTATTTGTTCCTCTAGACCGCTCATCCCATTTATTTTATATTCATTTGTCTTGTTGGCCGTTCCCAGATGCAGGATCTCACAATGTTCCAAATTGAATTCCCACTGTTATTTAACTGTCCACCTGTCCAGTCCATTGATATATTCCTCTTGTGTACAGCTTTCTTCCTCATTATCAACTACATGACTAATTTTTGTTTCACTTGTAACCTTCTTAAATATCCAACTCCCCTGTAAGTTAAGTCTAAACCATTGATATTTGCCATAACAATAAATAATAATCCAGTACTGATCTCCAGGGGAACCCCACTGGAAACGAAAACACCTATTATTCATAACTTCGATCTCCTGACATTTTTGGATCCAATTTGCTCTTAGATCATATGAGCTTTTAATTTCATTACTAGTCTACCATGTGGGATTTGTCAAATATCTTGCTTAAATCCAAGTAGCCTACATCAAAAGTGTTAATTGACTCTCTTTGTTACCTCCTAAAAAATCCTATCAATTTAGCCAGGCATGACATAAAAGCAAAAAAGGCTGGAAAAACTCGGCAGGTCGAGCAGGTCTCTAAAGCCACACGGACTCGAAACATCAACTCCGTTCCTCTTTCTCTACAAATGCTGCCAGGTCTGCTGAGCTTTTTCAACATTTTCTGGTTTTACTTCAGGTTTCCAGCAACCACAACATGCTGCTTTTAATCAGACATGACCTTGCCTTCGTGTGATTGTTCCATACTTTTCTAAATGACAATTCATACTTTCTCCTCAAGAGCTTTTTCTGATAATCTATCACTGAAGTTCGGCTAACTGATTTGCAGTTAGCTCTGTTGTAATAAGGCACAGTGAGTAATAATCGGAGTCACACCAGGACTTCCTTCACAACTTTAAAAAGTATTAATACTGGGGGATGGTAGGAAATTGCTTGGATATACGACAGCAGAATCATTGAGAAAGCTGAGTGCACTGTCGGGTAGCAAAGGGACATTCAAGAACACTGAAGAGCGATAAAAGCTTAACCATGGAGCAGTAATTTGGGATTTTTTTTAAAAAAATTAAGCCTTTATGATAACAACATGAGGCTGGTCAGGAAATTGGATGATCAGAAGCTGGTATGGTGTTGAGACTTAAATGGTGTGATTACATTTGATGAAGATTGGGACGGAGCTGGAGGAAAACTGCAGCAACGTGCGCGGGTGAAAGATTAAAGGACGCAAGCTTGGCAGGGGACAGGATAGAAAGCACGAAGGAAGTTGATGACTTCATTGAGATTCAGTGGAATAAGATTGAAACTAAAGCTAAAAAAGAGACAGATAATTAATTTGTAAAACTGTCTTTTTCTCTCTCTAAATGAAGTGCATCAAAATAGACCTCTTAAAAAAAACCCAAAACGGCGGAGTTTCACTCAAATCTGTGTGTGGCTACAAGAAGACACATATTCCCTTTGAAAGCATTCACTTGGGCTAGTGAGAACAAAGCAATTCGTTCAAAATGAGTCTGGAGTTGTCTATATTGCTAAAAGTAAAAAAAAACTCACCTCTGGATTAATTCAGTCTTATTCATCATTGTTTGCAATGTCCAAACTGTGGCGCTGTGCTCTGTATAGCGAGAGACGATGCTCTGCAGAAAGTGGGAGAACATTTCATGAAGAGACTGGAGTTTCAACCTGATAATAAGCCACACACACACAAGTAAACGAGTACAAAGCCAGAGACAAATCATGCGGGACAGTACAGTTTAAATCTGAAACGTAAGAAAGGGAAAAGTGTATAGAAATGTATATATATTAAAATAGGATAGTATTTAAAGCAGATGCATAGACTCAACAGTAGGGCAAAGCCACAGAGGATGAAAGTTGTCGCGCGCCCGCGGGGGGCGGAGAGCATCCGCACTCGGGCATGCGCTCATTTGTCTCGTGGGCGCGCCCGCTTCAGCTTGATCTCCGCGCGCACGCGCGCCCGCCCGCGCGTTGTTGCTGCTGCTCCCCTTGTCCAGACAGCGCTCCGCCTCCAGCTCGAGATCTTGTGTGTCCAGCGGCGCCCGGGATCCCCGGAGCACTCTGCAGCGCAGCCAGAGCCGGACACGGCGCTGCTCCCCACTTCCCCAGCGTCTCCATCCACACGCTCTGCAAGAGGCACTCATGTCACATCGTTCAATCATCTTCTCTCCCCCCTGAACCAGGGGCAAAGAGAGAGAACATTAAAAAAACTTTGTGCGCGAACCGTCCCGTGGCAAAACAACAAACAAAATCGATTTTGTATTGGCAATGGCACTCAAGGCGTGTTACCTTTTCTGGACTCTGCTGCTGTCTCTCCACAGTGTGTCCTGTCAGTTAGGTAAGCGATTTATTTTGGTAACCCAAGACATTGCAGAGGACAGAAAATGCTGACAGTCTTTAAATTGCTCGTACCCAATTATTACTTGACTGTTTTAAAGTAAAAATGTAACATTGTCACTTTTATCTAAGTTAACCAGCCTAAGTTTATTCTGTATTTTTTAAGGAGAGGAAATCGTATTCGTGCAATGAAGTATTTAGATAATTTCAGCGAGTTTGAGATACACCAAATCGGATTGACCCTCAGTAAAATCTTTCAATCTTCGAAGTCGTGTTATTCTCAATGAAACACGTGCATGTTTTGTTTTCTTGGATGTGTCGTGTATATCTACTAGTTGCTGTTTACTTCGCAAGTGTTTGAAAGATGTACACGATCTGTTAAGATGATTTTAATTAGCTACATTAATGCACAACGAGCGAAATATTACACTGAATTCAATATAGGAGAATGTAACGTTAGAAATATTTATTTTGGTTTTCGTGAGCAAGTTTCTTTTTGAATTTTAATTATCCCTGGTCGGGGCATCGCTTTAAATGAGGTCTTTTTCTGATTTGTTCTGTTGCAACACAAGACAGAATATATCGGTTTTAAAATACTGAATATCAAAATAGCACTTCTACTTAATACATGTCGACATCGTATCAGATCCTACTTTTTTGAAGTATGCGGCAGAGTTTTCCTAAATCTGCAGAAGCTGCGTTTTCTGTTTCGGGGATTAATTCACATATGATTAAACAATCCAATCAAGCACAATATTTTGAAAACAATTTTCATATAAAGTTACAAACTATTATCAACATTCTATGTAAATATTTCTCCCCATGGTCCCGTGGATTAAAAAATGATGATATAAGCTATAGGACTGTAGCTACAGGACAGAAACTGATATTTCTCCATGTATGATGTTGCTAAATGATATATGTTTTATTGGCTGCAATATCTTTCTTGACATGTTGTATGCCATAGTTTTCGTGTTAAGCATTGATCTACGTTGCAGAGATTTTACTGCTGCAAGGGCTTCAGTGTGTGCCTTGTCTGAGCTTTCTTCTTGGGTATTAAATCTGTAGGAAATATTCGAACAGTTCATAATTGTTGAAAGAGCCGAACTTCTGGTTTATAAAATTGACAGGCCTTGAGTGGTTAAAGCAGATCTGTGAGTTTTGAGACTGAAATTTTCTAAGGTATTGGTGGTCATTTATCATCACCCCATCTGGTTTATGTGTAAGCATTCCAGCACTGAATGGAATTCCCAAGCTTTCGCTTACAACCGAAAACAATCCAGGAAAATTTTATATCATTTTAAAACAGGCCTATGTTTGTAGCATTGCTTTCACTGATAGACAGTCAAAGATTACCATAAAAAGTAACTTTAAAGTCAGCTTTAAATATCACTTGAAATAATGCTTATGTTATAAATTGGTATGGTAACTGCAAATGAGAGGTAGTAGCAATGAAAAAGGCAAAGGCTTTTCTATGTGTCAGTTATATTGATGATCTATCCTCTACAACAGCAGTAATTTCAGATATCAACACATATTGGATTGCCTTTCCTAGCCTGAAGGCAGTGCTTAAGTCAACATACTTTGAGCACATTGAAGTATCTCCTATGCTCCCCTGGGATTGGAATTGCAGGGTAGTATCAGTAGCACATTGGACATTCTTCTGGATCTGCTCTAGCAGTTTTGGCGTAATGGAAATTTCGTACATCTTGTTTCATTGTATTCATTTTCTTATGTTCTAATATTTATTTTCCCTTGTGGCCAGCATTATAATTGTGTAGGATTTATTTTCTTTTTATCCATATTGTACTACATGTAGTAGCTAAACCGTATAATTTAGCTGTGTTTTGGCAATCTGTATTTTTAAGTGGACTTTGGTAAACCTAAATAACACATCAACTCACTGCCTCTGCAATCAAAAATAGTAACTCTGCAGTGGTTCCCAGAAACACAATTCTGTTATAGCATCATTAGAAAACATCAATGGTGTTCTGCTTCACTCTGGAAAAGAGGCACATGGCATTTGAAGAATGGTCATTTCCCCAAAAGTTTCAGCAAATCATTTAGTATTGAAGGATAAACTGACCAAGACTATTTTTCTGTTTATTAGCTTTTATTTATTAGTGTCACAAATAGGCTTACATTATCATTGCAATAAAGTTCCTATGAAAATACCCTAATTGCCACACTTCAGTAGCTGTTCAGATACATTGAGAGAGAATTTTACATGGCTAATGTTTTAAACACAGCAGTAAATTATGATGTATTTTTGGAAAGATATTATTGAGAACATTAATTAATGAACTGGATTAGACATTAATCATTGCAATTTGAAATATTTTCCACATGAATGTTACATACATTTCCATGTTTTTGTTATCAGTCTCATAGAATTAAGAATTTCTATTTTATATGCCAGTCCGCATGTATAACTTTCCAAATCTCTTAACTCTACTTCATCTGTTGGCATGCTATTGTAGGTAGGTAATGGCCAGAAAAATAACTTTTTTGGGGAATTTCTGCTTTGATATTTCCTCTGTCAATGAAGCAATGATATTTTCATGAATACTATTATGGCATGATTAAAATACATTCATAATGTCCTCTCAATGTCATTAAAAAGTGTGTGAATTTGCTATGAAAATGATTGTACCAAGCAACTTTCACATTCCCAGATGTATTAGTACATGGAAAAGACTGTAGGAAACTTTTTCTTCTGTATTTATTCCTTTAAAATAGAGTAAGTGTCACTTTGAATCATGCCACGTTGGTTTAATGCAATGAAATTAAAAGGAGTAATTGTTTGATTTTTCTTATACCATTTGTATATTCAAAATGGAGTTGAATTCCTTTGTTGCCCAATACGAATGTTGTGCAAGATCATTGGGGAGGAAAAGCTCAAGTATAATTTAGCTCTGTCTAGATTGATAAGCTTTGGCTGAAAGCATTTAAGTAGGGCAACGAGGCAAATCAGGACTAAGGTGTTAAGTATATAAATAGTTATATATGTGGACAAGCTGGGTGGAGGAAGCTGGGATTATCATCATTCAATGTTTTCTGAAAATATTAAAATGTTCTTCTGCTCATTACTTAAATGGTCAGTCCAAAAGACAGAACAAAGTCCTGGTAGTAATGAGAAATCATCTAGCATCCTTCAGGATAGATAGATACTCAGTATTGTGAAAAGCTACCCTTTTATAGACTTCACAGCAGTTTAACAATTCCTGTGTTAAAGAAGATTTCCTGGAGGGAGGGAGGAGAATGCATACTCTCACAGTGAAGTGAATGAGAATTTTAACACGTGAAAACATTGGAAACAAAGAGCTGAATTTCCATTTGAGTGCAGAGGTGCATTTCGATGTTCGATTGGCCAGGACGTGATTTTTTTTTGGTTGCTGATGGGGAAATTAGATTAAATGCCACATTCACACCATTTCCCTCTGCCCTTTTTGTGAGTTGGGGATGTGTAATATGCAAAAATGCAAACCTGCCTTCTCTACTGAGACTGGGTTTCCCCATTTTAAATGGGAGATACAAGCCAGATTTGAGCATTCATGAAAAAATTGGAAAGTCTGATAAGGATCAGGATCATTCTGAAAGGTAAGCATAATATGTTTTGATGCCTTCAAATGTGTGGTTTTGTAATGTAGCTGTGTTTTAATGCAGTGATTCATAGGGACCTGTCCTGCAAAACTAAGTAGTTCATGACATTGACATAGAGAGACAGGACAATCTGTCTAATTCCACTTTGAATAAATCCAATGACCCAGCCTCTATTGTTGTCTGAAGAAGAAAATTCCATAAACTATCTTCCCGAGGGAAAAAAAAAATTGCTCACTTCAGTCTTAAGTTAGGAACCAAGTTCTAGTCTCCTCCACAAATGGAAATATCCTCCTGGTATCTATCCTGTCAAGCCTCCTTAGAATCTTATGTTTAAATAAAATCAATATTGAGTAATTCTTCACATGCATTGCAGCACTTTTCTGATGGAACAAATACCATAATGCATTCAAAAGTGTAAAACAAAATTCTTGATTTATCAGTTTTGTGCTTTGATTTAATTGAACTGGCAGATTTAGCTGCTTAAAAAACACTGCTTTTAATAGAGAAAAAGGTATGCATTTGATTGACAGCACTCAGCTTCAAAGTGGAAATGGTCATCTCTTCTATCAGTGGAGCTGTTATGACAGTTGTCTCATTATGAATGTCTGGTGGGTTTCAAATGTACCAGCTCTGTAGAAGTCTCATTAAACTAAGAGCTATTGAAACATTTACCAGCATACAATAAGAGAATATATCTTTCATTTTTTTTTTGTCTATGCACCTAATAGCAACTTGAAAGATTACAACTTATATCCCCTTGGGATTTTTGGTCTGGTACCAAGAAAAGTGAGTTTGTATTCAGTTTTATCTTAGCTTGGTAGTTATTTGATGGTTTTCCAATGACTTTGAAATAATTCCTATTGTTCTCAGGAATGCATGATTCCTGAGAACTCTGCATAGCATATACTGAGTGAGTAGCTATGGAAGATGCGTAGTGGGGGTGTGCACAGATGTGATATGTGAGGTGACGTGGGCAATTCGGAAGGGGCATGGATGGCATTGAGGAAAGTGAAGCGACCTAAGGACATTGGGTGTGTAAAGCATAAAGGAGTGAGGTTTAGGGAACCTTTAAACAATGTTGAGAGCTGGGTTACTGTGTTGGAAAACTGATTTGGTTCTCTAACTGGTCCTCCTCTGTACCCAAATTCTTTACACATTCCATTAGAACCAATAAAATGCACTGTGAACCTAATCAATGTATAAAAAGACAAAAATCCCTTGTAAAATAACTCATGGGTCTGGTGTGAAGTTCGTGAGTCATGAATGTGTGCTGGTTGAGTTTTCCCGGATAAAAATTTGACCCCTCATGCAGTTCTAAATCTTTCTGTGATCTTGGTATTAACTTCTGTGAAAAAGCAACTTTTTTTTCATTGGAAACCTCTGACTTCGTCTGCTGTTGGGATTCTCTGGTGACGCTGCAGTGGCAGTTTAGTGGGTATTGATGGGATCAGAGAATCCTGCCCTCGTTTTTTTGTGGGGATTTGGGTAACATTAATAAGTTCATATTGTTACCCATTCTATGAGAATAAAATCATTGCAACCTTTATTCTTTCCCTCTTGGTAGCCTTTACCAGACTTGTCTATCACAATACCCACAACCGACTTTATTGATCTCTGATAAAACTACTCGTCATTCAACAATCTTCCCTTGACTCAGTGCTTGCCAAAATTGACTCTCCCCCTCAGTCAATGTCTCCCCCCACCAG
This sequence comes from Sphyrna mokarran, assembly GCA_024679065.1. Classification (NCBI taxonomy): domain Eukaryota; kingdom Metazoa; phylum Chordata; class Chondrichthyes; order Carcharhiniformes; family Carcharhinidae; genus Sphyrna; species Sphyrna mokarran. Next base: position 77,233,118 of record JAGIQG010000002.1, on the reverse strand, counting down.
CCCGTTTTTGTTTTTTAATTGTGTCATCGTCTCATCCTTAAAAAGCTGAGCTTCAACTTCTTCATCTACCCCTCTGCTTTACTGCTACAGTCAGTGACTGTATTGTCATCTCCAGATTTCTGTCCAAGGGTGGAATGAACATATATTTAGAGTAAAAACAAATTATTGTGGATGCTGGAACCTGAAAGCAAAAGGGAAAACACTGGAAAATTTCAGCAGGTCTGGCAGCATCTGTAAGGAGAAAAAAGAGTTGACATTTTGAGTCCAGATGATCCTTTGTCAAAACTAAGAGGCGTAGAAAGTGAGATATTTATACTGCCGGGTAAGGGAATGAAAGATGAGTCATAGCCACAGAAACCAGGGGAAAAGACTGCTAATGGCTATCCATAAGAGCAACACAGCACGGGAAACAGGTCCTTCGGCCCAACGAGCCCGCGCCGCCGTCATAACTATATAGTAGCAAATCCATTATCCTATTATATTATTCCAATATAATAATATATATTATTCCTAATATGGAAAACTCTCACTATAGGGACAATTTGTTTCCCAATCAGCCTAAGAGCGAATTTTTGGGTTGTGGGAGGAAACCGGAGCGCCCGGAGAAAACCCACGCAACCACGGGGAGAACGCGCAACTCCCGCAGACACCGGCCCAATTCCAAGTGTCTGCACAGCCACATCGATAGTCTCTGAGCTGTCATGGTGCCCTTCAGATGGTCCACGTAAAGCACTCATTTACGACATGAGGTACCAGGCAACCCATGAATCAACATCCAAGAGCTGTACCCGCACCACCGCCGAATGCATGCTCAATGTTGGTCAAGTATGGACCAAATTACCTGTGGAAAAAAGCCGTAGTTAAACAGTCCTAATATATCCCTCTATCTGCATACTGCTCATGTGGCTGTCCAAGAGGCCCTTAAACAGCCCCAGCGTGCCTGCTCCCACCACCTTACTCGGCAGTGCATTCCACACCCCCACTACCCTTTGTGTGAAAAACTGCCCTCTAATATTCGTCTTATACATAGCCCCCCTCACCCTAAGGCCATGAACCCTCGTCCTATCCATTTCTGAAGGTGGAAAAAGTTTACCTCCATTTACTCTATCTATACCCCTTATAATCTTATACACCTCTGTGAGATCCCCTCTAAGCCGACGTCTTTCAAGGGAAAACAACCCCAGTCTATCTAATCGTTCCTCATAAGACAGTCCTTCCATACCAGGCAGCATCCTGGTGAACCTCCTCTGCACTCTCTCCAAGGACTCCACATCCTTCCGATAGTACGGTGACCAGAACTGGGCGCAGTATTCCAAGTGAGGCCTAACCAAAGTTCTATACAACTGCAACATCAAACTCCTACTCTTGTATTCTATACCCTTTTCTATGAAAGCTAACATACTATACACCTTCTTTATCACCTTCTCCACCTGTGAGGACACCTTCAGAGACTTGTGAACCTGCACCCCAAGTCTCTCTGCGTCTCTATGCTCCGTATAGTTTTACCTTTTATCCTATAACTCTCTTCTACATTTTTCCGGCCAAAATGCATCACCTCGCATTTATCCGGATTAAATTCCATTTGCCATCTATCTGCCCAGTCTACCAACCTGTCTATGTCCTGTTGTATTGCCTGACACTGCTCCTCTGTACCTGCCAATCCAAGCATCTTGGTGTCATCAGCAAATTTGCTGATCTCACCACCTACCCCTACTTCCAAGTCGTTTATTTAGACCACAAATAGAAGAGGACCTAGTACTGAGCCTTGTGGCACTCCACTAGTGACAGGCTTCCAGCCGGAAAAAGAGCCTTCCACTACTACCCTCTGTCTCCTCCTCCCGAGCCAGTTCTCGACCCATCTACATACCCGACCCTGTATCCCATGCGCCTTCACCTTCTCTATCAGTCTACCATTAGGAACCTTGTCAAACGCCTTACTGAAATCCATGTAGACGACATCAACAGCCTGTCCTTCATCAACTGTTTTTGTCAATTCTTCAAAAAATTCCACTAGATTCGTAAGACAAGACTTCCCCTTGACGAAGCCATGCTGCGTATCCCTGATCAGATTGCAGCGCTCCAGATGCTCATGCATCCTGTCCCTGAGGATCCTCTCCATTAGCTTACCTATAACTGAAGTCAAGCTCACCGGCCTATAGTTCCCTGGGTGAACCCTCTGACCTTTTTTAAACAACAGTACTACATTTGCTATCCTCCAGTCCTCTGGGACCTCACCTGTGTCCAAGGAAGAGACAAAGATTTGCGTCAGAGGCCCAGCCAAGTCTTCCCTCCACTCCCTTAGCAGCCTGGGGTAAATGCCATCAGGCCCCGGAGCTTTATATGTCTTTAAGCTGCCTAACAGCCCCAACACCTCTTTCCTCGTCATCCTTATTTCCCTCAACCAATCCTCAACTTTGTCAACATCAGGCACAGACATCTGTCCAGTCTCCTGCGTGAATACCGACGCAAAGTATTCATTCAGGATCTCCCCCATTCCCTCAGGCTCTAAGCATAGATCCCCTCCTCTGTCCCGAAGAGGTCCAATCTTGCCTCTAACCATCCTTTTGCTCCTTACATAGGTGTAAAATGCCTTTGGATTTTCCTTAATCCTACCTTTAGAAGATCACCCTTCTTCTAAAGAGAATAAAGGGTGTGAATGGCCAAATAACAGGGAAACTGTAGGGTGTGACAGATGAAGATATTGGAAGGGTGGAAATTTATACCCTGTGGTATAAATATCTCCCACTTTTATGCCTTTTAGCTTTGACAAAGGGTCATCTGGACTCAACAACAGCTTTTTCTCCCCTTACAGATGCTGCCAGACCTGCTGAGATATACTTGAGTATGCTGAGTAGATTGACTTTCTGACTTTGAAAGCAAGAATAAAGTAATCAGTAACTGAAATTGTGCGAAAAATAAGTTTTTATTTTTGTAGATGTAAAGATTGGATATTTCTATTCAAATGAATTAGATTAAGATCAAGGTTTCTGTAATTCAGACAGGCATAATTTTATATGAGACTCATACATGGTGCCTTTAAAACTCTCAAAGATGTTTCAGAGATGCATTATAAAGAAATTTTAAACAAAATCCATAAGGAGATATTAGGGCAGCTGACCAAAACCTTGGCCAATTTGGTAGTTTTAACTAGCATATTAGGAGGGAAAGAGTTAGGGAGACAGATGTTTAGGGGAGAACTTTCAAAAGGTCAAGAAAAGAATCAAAGGTTTGTGCATGTTATCTGAGGCCAGAATAGTGTCATATGAAGCTCCAGAGCGAAAATACACAGTCTTAATGATGATGTATATGTGGATAGAAGCTCACCTTGGATTCAAATGACTTCTAAGCTCACAAACAGTCTGATTCAACCTCAAACAGTTGACAGAAAAGGAATGGAGTTGGGAGCCAGGGAATAGATTTTTCATATTTTAATTAGACAGAGTTTTTGAGGCAATTAGTTCAATAATTTAGTGATAGAGGTGGTAGCGAGATAGAGTTGATTGGCATCAGTGTACTTGTCAATCTGAAGAGTAGGCATGTGGATGAGACATAGGAGGAGAGAGTATAGGATGGATCCTTGGAGAACACTGGAGATAATGGTGCCAGAGTGAGAAGGGAAACCATTGTGGGTAGTTCTTATCTATAATTAGATAAGATGGAAGAGATGAGCATGATACATAGAATTGCTACAATACTGAAAGAGGCTATTCAGCCCAAGGAGTCTTTACTGACCACAATCCCACCCAGGCACTATTCCGGTAACCTCACAGCTTTACCTGCTAATCCCCTGACACTAGGGTCAATTTACCATAGCTAATCCACTTAACCCACACGTCTTTGTACTGTGGGAGGAAAGCAAAGCACCCAGAGGAAACCCACACAGACAAAGGGTAAACATGCAAATTCCACACAGATTGTGACCTGAGGCTGGAATTGAACCCATGTCTCTGGTGCTGTGAGGCAGTGGTGCTAAACAGCTGGAGGACAGTGAAGAAGTGTTGGTGAAGATTTGTGTGGTCAATTGGTTCAAAGGCTGCAGATTATTCAACAAGAATGAGGAGGGAAAGTGCGATTTTTATCATAATCACACCGTTGTTATTTATAATCTTGATAAGAACTGTTTTAGCATTATGACATGGTGAAAACCTAAGAAGTTCTGGAAAATGGATAGAGATTTGAGAGGCAACAATATAATCAAGGATTTTGGGAATAAAAGGAATTAGTTTGTGTGGTGGGGAAAGGGTTAACTTGCAAAGGTGGTGCAGTTAAGTGCTGTTTTTTGAACAGTAGGGCTATGATGGCACATTTGAAAGAGAGAGAGATCAGGGTACTATTAATATTAACCATTAGTAATACCAGCTAGCATGAGGGGCAGTAGGGGGAATTGTGTGATCTGTAATTTAATGGAACTAAGGTCTAGGAGCTGGAGGTGGGCCTCATGGACAACATAAGTTTGGAGTGGGCAGAAAGTGGGAGTGGGGAGATAGGAAAGAAACTACAAAATGGAGTGGGACCAGAGCCAGGACAGTAGGGTACTGTGGAGAACATTTGGCCTGGTGGTCTAGGTGAAGGGAAAGGACCAGCAGAATCAGCTGACGTAATGGTCACAGTCTTTGCAATAAAGAAGTTCATGAACTCCTCACAGATGTCATTGGAGGTGAGAACATTGTAAGAAGGTAGGCTGCACTAAGGAAAAGAAGTCAGAATTTTTTTTTAATTCTAAGCTGATATACGAGGTTGATAGCAGTTTTGGAACATGAAAGCAGGGTCCAATAGTACTTTATTTGGTTCAACTAGATTTGGCAACTGATGGCAAGATCAGTTGTCTGCCATACCCATTTAAGTCTGCATCTCTTGGACTTAAGTGGAGATGAGGACAGTTCATGGGGCAACAGCCAGAGTTTTTAATTCCCACTAATGGTTTTAGTGGGAATTATAAAAGGATGCAAGGTGTCGTTTAGCAAATTAATCACTGTAGAAATGTTGTGAAGAACAGGGGGCCAAAGTCCTGATAGTTAGTATTCTGAAAGTATAGCGGTATATGAATTAGATCATTTTTTTTCCAAAGGAAGACACACAAGAAAATAGACTTGGGATGTGGAAGTGGAATGTTGGTGGAAAGTGTTGCAATGAAGTGACCAGAGATGGTCTTATCTGTGATTGATTTATTATTATCACATGTATTGGTATACAGTGAAAGTATTGTTTCTTGTGCGCTATACAGTCAAAACATAGAGAAGGAAAGGAGACAGTGCAGAATGTAGTGTTAGAGACATAACTAGGCTGTAGAGGAAGATCAGCCAAATGCGAGGTAAGTCTATTTAAAAGTCTGATGGCAGGAGGGAAGAAGCTGTTCTTGACTGTTGGTATGTGTCCTCAGATCTTTATATCTTTTTCTGGTGGAAGGTGAACAAGAACATGTCTGGGGTGCAGGCATCCTTCATTATACTGGTTGCTTTTCTGAGGTAGCTGGAAGCGTAAACAGTGACAATGGATGGGAGGCTGGTTTGAGTGATGGACTGGGCTTCATTCATGACCCTTTGTACTTTTTTGCCGTCTTGGACAGAGCAGGAGCCATATAAAAAGCCAGATAAAACTGTTTTCTATGGTGCATCTATGAAAGTTGGTGGAAGTTGTAGCCGAAATGCCAAATTTCCTTCGTCTCCTGAGAAAGTAGAGGCATTGGTGGGTTTTTTTTAACTATAGCATTGGCATTGGAGGGACTAGGACAGATTGGTGATCTGGACACCTAAAAACTTGAAGCTGTTGACTATTTCTACTTTGTCCCTGTTGATGTAGACAGTGGCATGTCCTCCGCTAAGCTTCTTGAAGTCAATGACTATCTCCTTTGTTGATATTGAGGGAAAGATTATTGTCATCGCACTAATTCAGCAGATTATCTATCTCTTTCCTGTCTGTCTCTTTCCTAACAGGAGTAGCATTAAATTCTCACATTAGAATTGGCCACAATGAGATAAGGAGTCATCGAGTTACGAAACTCTACAATGAAGCATGTTACATATAATTTCATGCAACTTTTAAATATCCAATTCAAGAACAAATAATGATGTACTTTTTCCCACTTTTGAATGCTATCTTCAGGAGTTTGTGTTTATTGTGTTTTGCAATTATGGTTTGGTTCCCAAAGAAAATAGTTTTCAACACCAGAAATATTGGCCATGTTTCTGTCTTGTTATGTATTTGCCCTAGGGAAAGAATATATGACCATTTGGAAGAAATAAAATTATTAAAAAGGTAGAGGAAGGTGGTTGCAGGGTCTGGAAGACCAGAAAATTTCATCTTGTTTTTATTGTGTTACCATATTTAAAATAGGCAACAGATGGAGAGTTAGAATTGGACTTGGTGCTTGTGAATTAGGTTAATTAAGAAATCAGGTAGAGTAAGAACCCCTATTGCTATCAAAGGGAGATTATTTTGAGTATTGCTGGAAAAAGAGAAATGCTGTTCAAGTTTTTTGTCTTGCACTCATCAGCATAGAAACAAGAATACCAGATTTCAAAGGGAATAATTTATATTGCATGACCAAAGGGTGCTAGTTAGTTGGCAAGTGGACTCTGATCAAGGCATTGCCATGCAGAATATGTAAGGGAACATATTCCCAAACTTTTGTTTAGATTCAAAAAAGGGAAGTGTACTTGGTCAAGATAGTGTTATCAGGAATGCACTAGAGAACAGGTTTTTGTTTAATTGAGAAAAGGCTTAATGCCTGAATAGATTATTTTAGTTAGCTCAGGACAGGACTGTACGTGTGAATATATGTATTTTCTATCAAGCATAAGTGAGCCATGTTGCGAGCTCAACGAATAACCTTAAATTGGTTGTTAGCACTTACCAAGCAATCCTGAGATACGCTTTCAATCACAAAATCACATCTAATTTTGTAGACTTTATTTTGAGTTTTATAAGTATGGGCTGGTTGAATACTGTCAATACTTTGTCTATGGCAAACAGCAAAAAGATATGCTGCTTGACATGATCCATCAATCATTGGGACATTGCATTGGCATTGAAATTTATATACCACATTACTCATTTTGTGGTAGCCTGAATGTCTTTTTGGCTTGATGACGGTATGTTGTTGATGGAGAATATCACTTGTGTTGCTCCTACATAGTACCAGCATGAAATGGCTAGCTTTACCTGTTGCTCAAATTTTTGAGATACCTTGTCTTCCAGGGAAATCTGAGGTTATCAGTGCACTTTAAGATCATACATGGATAATGATCACTGAGGCCAAATATTGGAGATTTGTTAATCCTGTGGAACTATGATAAGAGGCTTTTTACTTAAGAAAAGGGTAGAAAATTGGGAAGAAAATTGGCAAAAAATAGAGTTGTAATGGGAATATATTAAGCAAGTGGAAAAACAAAGAATAAATAATACTTAATAACTAAAAACCAAATATTCAGATAGGAAAAACAATGAACAAATTTGTTAGAACATTGAAAGATAATAATCTGAAGGTTTTTATGATTAACTATGTTGTGAATCTCTATTTCTTAGCCTTCAGAGGAACCTGGTTGAGGGTAAGAAGCAAAAACATATAACTTTATAATTATTACATTTGCTAACAGATCATCCTTGAGCTATATTCTGCTACTAAGTCCTTTAACCTGAGTGCAAACTTTGTCAAAAGCGGATAAAGAGTCTACAAGTACATGTCGACAGATTAAGTGAGTGAACAAAAAAATTAAAAGTGGAATATGATGTAGCAAAATTGAGATTGCCCACTTTGGCCGGAAGAATAGAAAGGTAGCATGTTATTTAAATTGAGGTTACAGAACACTGAATTATGGAGGGATCTGGTACGTGAATCACAAAATATTAGAATGCAAGTACAGCAAGTACACATGACAAATGGAATATTGGCATTTAGTGCAAGGGGAAACCACTGCTTTTTGAAGACTATTGAAACAAAGTAGATTAGTTTAAAATAGGGATCACAGTGTACCAGATATATTATATATCAGGTGTCACAGTATGCCTCACCTATATACTGTATGAAGGTATTATCTGTATAAGCACACATATAATCATTTTTGAACAAGTATGATAGACTTAATATATAAATGTATTTTTATATTTTCTTGTGACCTTTGGCCAACAAGAATTTACCCCTTGGCATAATGGAAAATAAGCTTGATGAGACATATCACATTCTTTTAGAACAATGAAGCATAAAGCATATATCTTATTATCAAGGGCAAGTTGTCAAGGGTTTTGAAAATGAATAGAAAGATTCAGCTTCCACTGATAAGGGGACAGAAAACAAACAAGATAGATGACTCCTTTCTCATTCACAGGACTGCAGGTGTTAGGAGCAATCCTTGAACCTACCGGATTTGCAGAGGTAAGGTTACTAGGCAGGGAAGAGTTGGGGGAGAATTAGAGTTGGAGTTGGAGGGATGAGGGTGGTGGGGAAGAACTTCTGAGTTCATATGACCTATGAATTCCTAATTCTGTTGGAAGGTAGAATGTTTTTGGCTAAAGTAAATAAAGCGTGTTAAAATAATTGGATCATCCAACTTGGATGACAGGTTGAGTGAAAGGATCGAATCTTCCGAAATGTATATCTGTGGTGCTGATGTGATGTGATGTAACATCAGAGAGAAGTTGGAATCCTCTGACTATCTCTCTCTCAATATGTGAGAATAAAGGATAAAGAATTCTTTAAAGAATAAAGAATGTCTTTAACTTCATACCGTCTTTCTCAAGTCTTTGCATTAGCTAAGATTGGCTGAATTCAAGACCTCCCAGAGGGATGCCCTGAGAAAATCCCTTTATAGAGATATAAAATAAGTTAAATTTTACTACACTGTACAGGACCTTGATAAGATCACATCTAGAGTACTGAATATCCTGTGGTGACCTGAAAGAGTGGATATCTGGAAGAATGTTTCCACTAGAATTGGATGACACAGTTTAACAATAAAAGGTCTCCCTTTTAAGTTGGAGATGAGGAGAACTTGTTTCTCTGGGGATCATTGTCTGTGAAATTCTCTTCAGCAGAGAACATTGGAAATTGGGTTTAATTGAATTTATTCAAGGCTGTGTTAGGCAGATTTTTAGCAGACAAGGAAGTCAAGGATTGAGGGTTATTGAGAGACAAGAAATTATAGTTTAGGCTACAACTAGATTGAATGACAAAGAGGGCTTAAAAGGCTGAATGGTCTACTTAAATCCTATGTTTCTAAGCCTTTTGCATATTGCAACGAAGTTATTTATTTTTACATTCAAAATCTCTGATACATGCAGCAAGCTTATAAAGTTGCATCTCTCCATCTGTTTTTCCATATGTTTTTATCATTCAGGAAGCTAATTCTCAATGAGTTCAATTTAATTAAAAATTGCATGGAGTCACAGGTGACTTTCATCTTCAAAGAAGTCTATCATTCAATAATTGTTTTCTTTGCTGTGGCCAGGTCTAATGTGTGTAAAATTACTGTTTGTTTAAGTAACAGTAAGTCCTTGATCTTAATCCAATTCATTAAGACAGGAGCATGCAAGTTTTCTTTGTGAACTGTTAAGTGCATATAATGGAACTTACAAACCACATACAAAGTTTAAATCAATAGTTCCATTAATTTGTACAGATTGCCAGCTGCTGACATTAATAGATCTTGGTGTTCTGATTTTTTTTAATGTACCAATGAGGCAACTGTGCTAACATCAGCCTTTCAGGCTTAAAATACTAAAACAGTGAGAAGATAGTAATCAAATAGAACTAACTAAATAAAAAGAACTAAATCATCTTAGTTTATGGGTCAGATTTGTAAGATTTGTGGACTATAAATGGTTCCACTACATGTGCCCTCATGCTGATGTTGGAGCTATGTGTACAAGTAATTATAAAACTACCTTATTTAATTAGAATACCAAATATTTTGTTTTGCAGAGAAATTATAATAATTTTATACACTTGACATGAGTTGAGATGAAAGATCAGCTGTATTTGTATTGGTGTTGTAGTAGGTTTGAAGGACCAAATAGCTGTACTAGCTCATGTTTCTAATGTTGTATGACTGCAGTAGAATTAATATTTTAATGGACCCAGAAGAAGTTAACTATATTTGTGGGTGTTAGGAATAGGAATAGCCCTACGTTTAATTTATATTCTTTATTTGTAGGTTAAAAAGATGAAACCTGGATCTATTTGCAATTTAAATTGGAGGCTGGGGTTTGGATCTGATTATATACCCATATTTTTAATGACGTTTCACAATTCTTGAAGGGGAGTTAAAACCAACATGGATAGAAAAAACTGCTATTGCCTAGCAACATAGTTCAAAGAGGGGAACCCATAGAGACAGGGAAAAACAGAAAAATAGTTTTGGGTCAGTTGAAAGTGCCAGAACAGTTAGGACATAAAAGTTCCAAACTAAACAAAAAGGTTTCAAAAACTAGGGAGGAACAAGAAAAAGTCTCAAAACAACATCTAAGTCAAAGAATAATGACAGGGATCATAAACAGGTCACGATGAGTGAAGAGTGAGTAATAGAAGAAGATTCCATGTTTGAAGTAAGAAGCAGACTTGTAGGCATGTGAGAAGCTGGAGATCCAAGGAGCCAGTCAAAGACCTGTAACCTCTTATGGGTCTCAAAGCAGTAATGTTCTGTTGGTATGGTTGAGAGGGTGTAGAAGGCAAAGCTTGAATGTACATGGTGATTCAGTGGAGAACATCAGATGGAAAAATCAAAAACCTGGAGTTGGATTCTTACAGAAAATGCCTGTTTAAAAAAAGCATCATTTGGGAGAAAATTCCATTTGTCATTTGATTCCAGAGTGTGGTGTGTTGAGTTGCATGTTTTTTTGAGACAAATCGACTCCTGTATCAAAACACTCCCTCTTAAATCAACCTCACCTTAAACATAAAATATATCAAAATGGCACAGTGTCACCACAGAGTGGTAATTATTATTAATCTATTAATAGAGTAATAGGTTAATAATAACTAATCTATTACTCTATTAGTAATAGAGGCATAGACCTCTATTGTTGATACAAGACCCATAACCAATATAAACAGCTGATGGTGGAACGGTGAGCTTTTAGACCTCTGAATGTTCATCTCCCGCGACTGAATATTTACATAACTTGTTCAAAAGAGAGAGAGGGGCTGGATTTTATTTGAATCAATTTGACTTGGGAACCCTTTAAAATGTTGAGTGGGTCCCAATTCTGGGATTCCTGATCCCCATTTGGAAATGCCTTGATAGAGTGCAGGCTGCTTCCTGTTAGAAGCCCATATCCAGCACTCCTACCCTGACTACACCATTGCCACAATTTTCATGGAATTGGGCAAGATTTTTAAAGATTGGTGGTTGACGGCCGCTTAGAGAAGTTGTGAACCCCAGCATGCATGAGAAGACCTTTTAAAAGATAATTGCAAAAAATTTCCCTTATGTCCCATATGCCAGGTTAAACCCCCCTTCATCCATCTTTTGTTCCTTATGGTCCCTAAGCCAAGTTGTGCTCCATCACCTGTTCCCTGTTTTCCCTCTTGCGCTATGCCAGGCTGTATCATCCTAAGTGCTCCCAAGTTCCGTCATGTCCTCATGCAAAGCTCTTCCCTTCCACCCATAACCAGGTGGTCTCCCCATGTAATGAAGGACCTGCTGGCTGCTGCTAAAATGCCAAAGGTGACAGGCAAAGGACAAGAAGTCATTGTTTGCGTGATTGTCCTCCTATGTTCCTTGCTGTTGGTTAAATGCCATAGTGATGGGAAGGGATTGGATACTCTACCCCACACCCTCTCTTGTCATGTTACAGATCCTCCCAACTTTCAGTGAGCCCAATGTTACAATTTGTGTTAAAATAAATGACCAGATTATAATTTTAAATGATATGGATTGAGGGATGAATGTTGTCTAAGGAATTGGCATAACTGAGTTCTTGTTCTCAATCATAACTCTCAAAAAATGACTAAAGTAAATGTGCAATGCATTACAAATCCTTAGCTATATGAACTATGCACTTGAATCACTTTATATCTATGTACCAGTCATAAATATTTTTAATGCATTTAAAATAAGAAGCCACTACAGAAATAAGTTACAAACAGGACACCAACAGAGAAAAGAACATTAACTGTTGAAAATAACGCAAAAAATATATGTGTTGAGGTTTAGAATGCTATTCAGCCATGATGGCAATCAAACTAGTTTGACCAAGTCTTATTTGGCAAGTTAAGCTCACTCACTAAAGATATGGGAGTGCTATAAATTCCTCTTTAGAAGTTTGTAAGTTGTAGATTTTAAGGATAATTTCTAAGCCTGTTGCCATGATCAGCTACCAAATGAAACAAGATGGTGGGCAGGATCTTGAGCCCACTGTCCCAGTCTGTGAGAATGCTGGTTGGGGGTCAAAGATGCAATGAAACCTGAAAGTCATGGATCTTGCTAGCGTGAACGTGATTCGAATACATTTCCACGGATGTAGATTTCATTAATCCACCACTTACCATATATTGACCCTCTGCCAATGTAATGTCACATTGGTGCGGTTACAATGGGTTCACCAAGTGTGTACCTATCAGGGGAATCCCTAGATGGCATAAAGAAGAGTATAGTCTCTGGAGTAAAGGGGCATGAGAGGACAGTGGCTTGGTGCCACTCCTGATATTGTCCCCTGTACTACCATGGTGCAGAATGACACTGCCAGGTAGGCACTGTAGTGCCATCCTGTATCGGAGGTGGTGTTGGGGCAGACTCTAATGGCAGCCTTATTGGAGGAGGTGGGAAGGAATTCATTTGTATATGATACTGACTGGGAACAGACATGGAAGCTGGGGATGCTGGCGATGGTTGTTGTGGCGGGGGTGGGGGGTCGTGATGCAGTGGGTAGGTACTGGAATTGACTGTGTGGGTGAGGGAAAGGAAAGGGGTCCAAAGTTCTGGGGACAGAGCGGCTACTGGGTGATTCCAGCACTAATTTGTTGGAGGTGGAGAGAGATGCTGACTCCAATCAAGGGAGTGGGTGGGGCTGGTGTAAATTCTGACTTCGAACCTTTGGAGATGGGGATGCTGACATCGATGAGGCGTGGGGGAGGTGTGCTGGCTTTGAGGAGGGAAGTGGGAAGAGATTCCTACACCAATTAGAGGATGAGGCAGGGCTAAATGCTGACTGCAGTCGGAGCGGAGGGAGTGTAGGAGCTCCTGAGACCTCTGTGATGGGCTGGGTGGAGAACCATTCATGTTCTGATCGTGGCACCTTTTAAACATGACACTCTATCTAAGTGCACCTGGATTTTGCCAGCTTGTGGAGGCTCTGCTTGCTGCACGATGGTGTGAAACATCCTCAATGTTTTTTTGAAAGTGTGGCCTGTATCTAGAGAGAGAAACAGTATTTTTCTCACCAGAACCAAAACTCTGCTAAATTCTGGTAGGTCATCCCCAGTATGTTTTAAACAATTACTTCTACAAAGAATACTGATCCACCAATTTTTGTATATTTCATTATTCCTTGGTATCACAGTAAAAAACATTGTGAAAAAGACAAGATTTATGGCAACAGGAAAGATAATTCTCAAAGACTACTGTGAAATGCTGGGCTATTGAATGAATCTTGTGATTTTTTCAAACCCTCACTAATATCTTATTGTTTCATGGAGAAGGAAAATAATAAACTCGTTCATAATTTAAACTGCAATAATCTGAGCAACGCACTTTGATATCGTGGCTGAGTAATGCCCATAACAGCACCAGCAGGGACCTGACAGATGTGTGTTGCTAAGAACTTTCGCCCTTTTCACGGTAAAGGATTGCGAAATTAATCTAATACTTCAGACTCTATTTGAAAATCTCAGTGACATGACATATCACAGGGGATTCATCCCAGAAAATTCTAAGTATCAAAATCACATAAAAACTAGAGGAAATCCCAATGTTTTTTCAGTGGGAGTTTCAAAATGAATCTCCTGCACTCTGTGCATTGCAGAGTATGTTTGCGTAAGTCTTGTGAAAAATCAGGAGGTGAGTGCCATTCCAGCTGGAGAGGTCAGCAGCATAGCACTGAATAGCCCCACACTCCTCCCCCCCCCCCCACCCGCCCCCACCACCACCATTGCTGGCCAGCCCTCTGACTCCCCCATAGCACGCGTGCTGGTCCCCTGAACATGTACGGGCCAGCCTTGATTTCACCCAGCCAACCCCAATGCCCAGCCCTGATCACTGGCCTTTCTCTGCTCATGATCCGTATATGCAGAGTGGCAGTGGGACCTTTCCTATCCCCCCACCGATCGCTCCCATTAGGCTCCATCCCTTAGCACTGTCCAATGCCCCTTGGGCAGTGCTGGAGGCCCAGGCTGGTACTGCCAAACTAGCAATGACCAGGGAGCACTCCTCTTACCCCTGACCCTGTTGCAGAGGAGGGGGTGTCTCAATAACTCCCCTTCATTCCAACAGAGTCTGGCCTCCAGCTCTCCGCAAGCAGGGAATTCCAGCCTGCTAATTAGATGTAAGATATATTTAAATGCTGATTTAAATAATTTATTCAGTTCTGCGCTGGAAATACGGCTACCGGATATTCATGGAATCCATGGCGCCCAGTGGAAAGCCTGAGAAATGGCCTCTGCTTGAGTCTGCCCAGCTCACTGTGCTACATAAGCAGCTCAGCGGACTGGGAGATTCCCTCTAACATCTTACTAGACCACATTGAAAATGATAATCCTGTTTTACTGTTAAATTAATCATTGGAACCTAGGAATATTATCCCTTGAAAAATGATAACCTATTCATCTTAAAAATTTCACTTGACTCAGCAATCTTTCTGGGGAGAGAATTTCAGATTTCAGCTACATTTTGTGTAAAAGCTTATATTTTCACTCTGAATAGTCTAACCCTCTTGATCTGAATTCTGCAACAGAAGAAGGTTACTCAGCACTGAATTATTTTTTATAATTTTTTAAAAAAAGCTTAGTTATTGAGAATACGAATATAGAAAGTAGAATTTTGTTCAGGTTGCAGTAAACTAAGCTGTGAATGTGGAGCAGAGTATTTAAGCATTGATGTTTAGATTTTCCTATTCATTTGGCTAATGGAGATCCAAAATTTTAGTATTGCGAAACCAATCTTGAAGAAGAAATGTACAGATTGTAGTATTACTAGCAATTATGCAACGAAGTGTATTGATGGAATGGTGATAGATGTTGATCTGCCTATTCATAAGCTATATTATAATTGTAATGTGTGGAAACCCAGATTTTCAAGTTTCCTACCCAAAACTCTGCCACCTCAGTGAATTATGTGTCAATTTTCAGCCTTTTTTTCTTAGAAAAGAGGCTTTTAAAGATTCAGAATAACAGAAATAACCTGGGAGAAATTTTCCACTCACCAGGTGACAATTTGGTTGCGTCCTTTTCAAAAGAAAAAGACAAAATTACTTTTATTTTTACTCAGGATTACTTAAATTAATAAGCTTGGACTATTTCTGTAAATTTACAACCTAACCTGCTATGAATTAGATATAAACTTTAAATTAAACAGGAATTGACCAAAACAATGTAGCTTTAATGTTATAGGTTAATGCCCAGCTCTGATAAAATGACAGCATTTGCTGCTGAATTCGTAAATGAGAGAAAGGAGTTTAACATTGCAATATCGTCCAGTTCAACATAATTTTTCCCTCAGGGTAATAGGGCAGATGTCTGAATGAAGGATAAATGCCCAGATTAAATGAACAATTGTTTACTAACAATTAGAAGCTGTTTCGTTTCTATTTTATCTTTATAGGGAGAAAAAAAACATTTGTGATGCATATTCATTGATACTTATCACCAAATGATCTTTTTTCTTAAAAATGAAAATAGAAACCTCAAGTGAAAAGGAAATTATCTAAAAAGACAGTCAGTTAACACACTACAGTTACACTTTCAATACTGTATATCAGACTACACATCAATGGGGATTTCTTGACATTTCTGGTAATAGGCAGACTCAAGTACTTTTCCAAATTAGTCCTTAAGCCTAATTATCTTCAAATCATGAGTTGCAAATACCGAATGCAGTCCACTGGTTGGAACCTGGCAACCTTTAGTGAACTGTAATTCTGGCTTTAATGTCAAGGAAGCCCTGAAGATTGAGTGATTTGATCAGAATGGAGACAAGTATAATCCAAGAATAGCCCGCAGTATCAATGTAGAGGCAACAGTATACTGTTCCTTCTGACTCCACACCTGAGATAAGTATACAAACCTTCCTTCGAAGACTCTAGCCACTCCTTCAAGTAATGACCACTAGATCCAGAAAAATTAGCAGCCTCTATAAATTTGGGAATTAATCCTACACTTGTTTCATAAAGTCTTTTGGCTGATGAATTTAGCAGTGATCTGAACACCATTGCAGATCTCTTGTGTCATTGTATTGCTAAATTTGTCTTTGTATTACCCATTTTATAAATACAATATGGAATTTCTCCCCTAATAAAAATAACTGTTTTGCACTCTATTACAGACGCTTCCTGTTTTTATTTCAGTTTTTTAGCTTTGTAGATTTTTTTTGTTTATAATGTTTGTGACGATAAATGTTTACCATTGAGAGAACTATGAAAATTGTTGCATTTAAGCATCTTTGGTTGATAATCTGCACCATAGAAATGTTTTTATTGTTTTCTATCAATTTTATGGTGATCACTTGACAAGATGTATAATTGTGTTTAACAGGACTAATCTTCACAATACATTAATGTGAGCTGGCCACCTGATAGTCAAATGGCGATGCTGCCTGGCAAATGTGGACACCAGGCAGGTTTGGATGGGGAGTGTGAGGAAGCTTGTGGCAGACCGGGTGCTGGGGCTTTACTAGTTGGCAGCATGTGGGGTCAAGGTTACATTCCGAAGGGTGACAGCAAGCTTGAGTGCAGAGAGGAGACATGGAGCATTATTCTGGCAGAATGAAGTAAGTCATTCATCTTCATGCAGTATTGCAGATCTCTCTCTTCCTCCCCACCGTTTTCTTGATCAGGCTGCTGATGACCTCTGGGGCAGGCGAATCAAACAGTTTGCACCAAGGGGGCACAAAATGTGGACGAAAAATTTGCGGTCCAGATCACACTGCTGGGATTGTTGGGAATCGCAGTGGTTTTCGGGCCAAATTTTACACTTTGCCATTTTTAGGAAATTCTGCCCCTTATGTCATCTTAACCACTTGCCTTCCTACCTATTTTTATATCACCTACAATATATGTTGTTAATAATTGTGACTCAGCACTGATTCTTAGGCGTTCCATTATTATGAAAATGCGGCCCAAATCCAATCTCTCCTCTATTAATTAGCCAATCCTCTGTCCATGCTAATATACTACCCACAACACCATAGGGTCTTATCTTATTAAGTAGCCCTTTGTGTGGTATCTTATTGAACGCACATACGTGCCAACTTCAGGAGATGTTTACCAGGATGTTGCCTGGTATGGAGGGCATGTCTTATGAGGAGAGGCTGAGGGATTTGAGGTTGTTTTCGTTAGAAAGGAGGAGGCTAAGAGGGGACCTGATCGAAACATATAAGATGATTAGAGGTTTAGATAGGGTGGACAGTGATAGCCTTTTTCCTAGGATGGAGAAAGCTAGCACGAGGGGACACAGCTTTAAATTAAGGGGTGATAGTTATAGGACGGATATCAGAGGTAGGTTCTTTACCCAAAGGGTGGTTCGGGAGTGGAATGCCCTGCCTGCAGCAGTTGTAGATGCGCCAAGTTTGGTGGCGTTTAAGAGGTTAGTTGATAAGTATATGGAAGAGAAGGGAATGGTTTAGTTTGGAGGGGCATTGCTTTTTATATTGGTCGGCGCAACATCGAAGGCCGAAGGGCCTGTTCTGTGCTGTAATGTTCTATGTTCTATGTTCTAAGTGTCAGGAGCAGAAGCGCAAGCTGTACACAACCTTTGTTGACTTCGCGAAAGCTTTCGACACTGTCAACTAACAGGGCTTGTGAAGGATCATGTCAGACTTCGGCTGGACCCCAAATTCATTCAGATGGTATGCCAGTTCCATGATGGCCAGAGTACAGGATAGCGGAGAATCCTTTGAGGCATTCGCAGTTACCAGACTCCTTCAAGTCTGAGGAGACTTGAAGCTATTAAGAGGCCAAAGTGAAGGAGACTGCTCTGAGAGACTTTCTCTTTACTGATGACTGCGCACTATATATTGGCTCAGATCCGGAGATGCAAATCAGTATGGACAAATTTTCCATGGCTTGTGACAACTTTGCACTCACCATCAACATTAAAAAGACCAAAGTCATGCACCAGCCTGCTCCTCATGCACCATATACGGAACCCACAATCACAATCAAAGGGCAGAAACTATAGGCAGTGGACCAGTTCACTTATCTTGGCAGCACTCTCTCCCAAGCAGTGACTATTGATACAGGATAGCAAATGCAAGTTCTGCGTTCGGTAGACTGCGCTCCATGTATGGGAATGTCGAGGAATCAGCCCAGCAACAAAACTGAAGATCTACAGCGCCATGGTACTCTCTACCCTCCTGTACACCTGTGAAACGTGGACTGTGTATCAAAGGTATACAAGACAGCTCAATCATTTCCACATGACTTGTCTTCACAGAATGTTATACATCAGATGGCAAGACAAAGTACCAGACACTGAAGTTCTCTCTAGAGCAAGTCTACCATCAGTCCACACACTGCTGATGAGAGCGCAGACCTGATGGGGAGGTCATGTCATCCGTATGCCAGACGAGCACATACCCAAGCAGCTCCTTTTTGGGGAACTCTTCACATGGAGGGCAGACAAAATGTTATAAAGACACACTCAAGACCTCTCTGAAGTCGCTTGACGTAGACGCAACCACTGGGAAACGCTGGCACAAAACTGCCCTATCTGGCACTGCCTCATTCACAAGGGCTGTCAAGCTTACAAAGCAAGGTGTATTGCTGATGCACAATTTAAGCTGAGCTGCACAAATCCAGAGCTACCAGCACAACAACTTGTGCCTACACAAGTCTGTCCAGTAGAAGAGAGTGCATAGAACATAGAAACTACAGCCCTTCGGGCCACAAGTTGCACTGATCATACCCAAACCTACTGGGCCATAGAACTATCTATAACTCCCAATCCCATTTAATCCCATGTACTCATCCAGGAGTCTTTTAAAAGACCCCAACGAGTTCGCCTCCACCACCACCGACGGCAGCCTATTCCATTCACTCACCACCCTCTGAGTGAAAAACTTACTCCTAACATCTCCTCTGTACTTGCTGCCCAGCACCTTAAACCTGTTTCCTCTCATAGCGATGTGCCAGGATATTCCATATTGGAATTGGCCTGATCAGTCATCTTTGGATACACCACACCCAGCCTCAAAATGACGAATGGTGTTGAGATCCTCACCAAAATCGATGGACGAACAACATATTGAATACATTTTGGAAATCCAAATATATTTAATCTATTTTTTCCCTTTTATCTTCCCTGCTCCATAACCAGCTCAAGGAATTCTAATAAGATTTCAGGCATGATTCTCCCTTCATGAAGTCATGCTGACTCGAGTATGTTATCTATTTCTAAATGCTCAGCCATCACATTTTTATAGTGGACTTTAACATTTTCCCAATGACATATTAAGCTAACTGGCCAATAATTATTTCATTTTCTCTCTGACCTTTTGTGAACAAGGATGTTGGCAATTTTCCAATCCTTGGACTTATCCAGATTTTAAGGATTCTTGGAAGGTTATTATCCGGGTGTTCACTGTCCCTGTAGCCACTCCCTTTAATATCTAAGGATGAAACCCATCAGGTCAAGGGACTTCACTGTCTTTAGCCCCAATAGTTTTCTATAGTAATGGTTATTGTATTTATTGCCACACTCCCACTGATGCTGGAGTATTTAGTAATTTTGAAATGCTATTAGTTTCCTCTATGTATTTTCATTCTGAGTCATGAGATATTTTGATAAACATCTGCCATTGCTGACACTTTTTTGCTAAATGCCTTTCCCAGTCCACTCCAGCCAACTCTGTATTCATTCCTTTGTAATAACCCTTAATTAAGTTTAGTACAATTGTTTCTCTCAAACTGAATGCTAAATTCGATCAGTTACGGTCACTGTTTACAAGGGCAGTTAGGGATGGACAACAAATGCTGGGCCAGCTAGTGATGCCAACATCCCATGAATGAACTAAAAAAAACTGCATCCCAAAATTACTTAGCAAGCCACTTGACTCAAAGGATTTGAAATATTATAATAAGCATAAAATTGCTCAAACATGCTAAAGTTAATCCTGCAAATTCCTCACTACCATCTCAGGATTTATGCTGAATCCGGGGAGTTATTAAGCAACAAACTGATATAGGAACATTTAGAGAAACGTGTCTACAACCAATGTCTGAGTCCTCCAACAACGTGGCGAGGATAGACCACTAGAATTAGTGGCACAATGGATTAGAGGCAGAAGGGAGATGCCTTGAAAGTCCTCAATAGTGACTCTAGAGCTTATGAAGTCTCCTGCTATCTAGGAAAAGTTAGGTGAGGAAACCTGTTCTTGATTATCACATATCATATTCTCTGAACTGATGAATCAGTACTACACCATGTTGAATGTGACTTGGGAGCACTGAGGGCAGCAACAGCATAACATGTACTCTTGGTGAAACACATGTATACCTAACATCAAGATCAGAATTTTAGATCTTGGGCAAGGGAAGATGAATGGAGCACCCCCTTCAGATCGCAGGTCCCCTTAAGGTATGGTGACCTTGGACTTTCCAGCTTAACCCTGAACCTTTCCCCTAAGACATTGCCTACCCTATCCGCCCTTCCTAGCCCTGTTACTCCATTCATCCCTTTCACTTATCTGGGCATCTGGTTCCGAGATCTTGGACTTCAGCAGCTCCATGCAGTTCCACTTCTGGATACTGCAGCACTAATGCTGGAGGGAATTGATTGACTGAAAGTATTAGATGAATGCCCCTCAATCAGGAGAATTCTCCTTTGGAAAACTGCCAGCTAATCAGATTGGCAGGCAGCTCTCCAAGGGGGTATTCTTCCTGACTGAGGGGCATTCATCTTAATACTTTTACTCAATCTTATGTATTTGAACCTTTGTATATTTTTCCACTTACTTTCCAGTGCGATATTTCACCGGCATTCCTGTGGCTTTTAGTTTAATTCAGAATCCTTTTACCAAACACTGACCTGTTTTCTAAAAGTCAGAATACTCTATGGCTGTGAATTTCTTCTGAACTGCTCCGAATTCAGTACCATAACTTTTATCAGAAATGATGGCAGCTGACTATCCAGCTCCCAGGAAATTCTAGGCTTAAATCTTCTAAGCTTCTATTACTCATTTTTTTTTCTAACATCTTTAAAGTACTCGAAGGTTTCTCTGTGAGGATCTTGCCATCCAAGTGCATGTTGGTCATTTCTCAGGTTATTACTATGAAGGAATTTTTCAACCTGCCGTTCAAAATTAATGGACTTGTCTGGGAACAATTTTGAAATTGGGAAAGTTTCAGATCCATCTTTTGGGCGTGTTTTCAGCAATCACACCCTCCCTCCCTCCCCACCATCCCATATGCACTCAGCCTGCAAAATTTTGAGCAAGCCTTTTGTTTGCTGCAGAAGCCTGTGGACAGGACTTAACATATCCAAAAGCCTGCAGAGGGAAGTTGTGCGCAGGTAGGCTTCAGATGTTGCACATGCGCATTAGCAGTAGTTCCCCTTGCTCTCGACCTCCCCAGGGGACCTCAATGATATCCTGTTTAATCGGCAAGGCCAAGTTAACTGTTCCCCGTTCATGGGGAGCACGTCTGTTCCTTGTTGGCAAGAACCTTTCTCAGGTTTCGCAGAGGGTTGGGCCTGGACAATTAAGCTCTAGGCTTGCTAAGCAGATGTAAAATAGCCTTTTGGAGCTGAGAGAGTTGGCTTATGAGGAGAGACTGAGTAGACTGGAACTACACTTATTGGAATTCAGAAGAATGAGAAGAGATATAAGATTAGGAAGAAAATTTTCCCACCAGCACTGTGGAGAATCTGGTGTGGGGAGGGAGGGGAGGTGGGGGTTGGTCCTTCATCTGCATTCCATTAACTGGATGTGAATGAGGTTCACGCTGTCCTCTAACAAGCACCAGTAGATGACTCATTGTAAATTTTCACTGATGTGAAACCGATTTCTGGGCCTTCTATCTTATGCCTGCCATCGAAACCATTGGTGGAGGCTTGGGAGAATTCCGCTCAGTGTCCTTTGTGATGTTCTTGCATTCGACTGTGCATGTGCAGATGCCAGATGTTACTTTCTGTCCCACAGTTGTAATGACAACTAACTGTGAACGCTTTGCTATCATTAGAATCACAACATCCGGGTCATTATTTTGTAACTTCATAATAGGATATTGCAAGCCCCATTTGCTTTTGTTGTCAAAGATTTGGAGAATGCCATTAAAGTCATCCTTGCAAAGCAAATAATGCAAGTTTGATCATCAGGTCACTGAGAGGAGAAATTAAATTGTTGCCTATTAATTTTTCATAATTAATTAAATTCCAGCGCTCAAAAATTGCCTTCTGGTGCTATATAACCTAAAGATGTGTGCAGAACATCTCTGTCTGACATTTTAAGATGAGACCATGTCTGAACCTTGTGGTTTAATTAGTTCTGAAAAAATAAAAATAGACAACAGTATTCACTTATTCAGGCAAGTGGGATTGGCGTTACAGATAAGTTTTCAAAAAATTAACGTTGAGCTTGCTGTGTCATCAGCTCACTTATTATTTTGGAATGGTTTTTGAATAAAAATCACAGCTGTTAAATGTTTAAGCGGTTAAGAACAGCAATATTTGTGAGACTAGTCTCTGCACCATATCCTTGCAAACAACAGAAAAAAAACATAGGCCACAATCTTTAGGCTGATAGGAGTTTCTTTCGCACCAACCTCAGAGTTGGTGTTAATTAACCAGCAGCTCACTAGTCCCTGCACTACAAGAAGCTCCAGTGGTCAAGATTGGGACTGTAAGCTTTCTGGCTTCCCCAGTGTCCCTGACTACCTCCCATCAGCCTGAAATTTCAGGCCATTAATTGGCTATTCAAGGACCTCAGTTGGGGCAAGGGTAAATGGGCTGGCCTAGGCCTTGCCTTTCCCAGAGTAAAATTGCAGAGTTGGTGATGGAAAGGCCATGTGAGAAATTTCATGGCTACCATTCAACTGAAAAACTACCAAGGGGGAGTGTAAATTTCTGTCAAAAGGCCTGATGCACATCCATTCAATTGATCTTTTTATTAGCACAGTTTTTCTTCCAATTTTGAAGATGTATTTGCTCTTTATTTTGCCCTTTTTAAATCTGGAGCAAACTTATTCTGTTTCTTAGATGTTTACAAAACAAAAAATCTGACATGGAGGTTTCTTAAAAACCTCTGCCTTTTAATGCTGACTTTGTTAGTTTAAAGATGGAATCCACTCAGTACTAGTACACTAATAATTGCACACTTCAAGCTATTGGTAGGAATTGATATGTTTTTACATTTGTTTTAAGTTTCTTTTAGCAGATTGTAGGTGGGTTTGGGAATGACAAAAATATTATGCTAAAATGTCATGAAATGTTTACTATTGATCTTTCCAGTGGTTCAGTAGTTAAATGCTTTGGATAATGTAGTAGTGAATTATATAAGCTAGTGTACTCCTTGATCTATATTGAGTTAGGCAGTCTCAGTCAGGAGAGGAAAAGCAGCGGCTGACCTCCTTGTACTTGAGCTAAAGTAAGAAATTTTAAGCAGTCCTCTAGCTCCTAAATATTGTCTGCTAAAAAGTATATTGTACATGAGGCCACAGAGGATCTTCTTAACAATCTGTTGTGTGGCCCAGGGGCTTTTTAGGAAAAATCTATATATTGGGGTGATGGTCCTGTTAAGAATTAGGTTTCCCTGGATAATGATAATTTCTTGTGGAAAACAATGAGCTTCCAGGAACTGATAATTTGAACAAGCTGTCTGGAGAGCAAGACAAAAGATAGATTGCTGTGTGGTTCAGTTTTTCGAGAAGTTTAGAACAAGCTGGCTGCAGGGAACCTGTCTTTCAAGCAGAATTTGATTGAAATTCTGCAGGCTGACTAAAATGAAACTCTTAATATCTGAAGAACTCTGCAAGCAATGAGTTGAACTTCTGAGCCAAACCAGGAACAGAGTTCCTAGATGCAAGACTCTAGAGTTTTAAAAAAAACATCACAACTAGGAGAGTTCTGACCCGAGGTGGCTATGTTTACAATGTCAGTGATACTTATGTCAAATCTCAGTTGTACAACTTGCTCAGTTTGGAACTTTGTTTCGAACTTAAGCCATACACCCAGCAAAACAGAACAGCTGTAATTTAAATTAATTCAGATTGCTGCTCATTCCCCAGGAACATTTGTAGCTTTGTAGTAAAACGAGACTGCTTTAAAGATCATCAGAGACCCAACTCTGATTCAAGTTGCAGTCTTCAGCTTAAACAATCTGCCCTTTGCCCTCCTATTGTTTCAAATCCTTGGTTACCTTCACTACCCTCATGCTTACCTTTTCTGCCTGAACTTGCATAAATCACACGGGAAAATTGAGCAGAATATTGAGTAGGCTACGGACCTGGTGCCACCCCTGCCAATGTTGAATTTCATTCCGTGCTAATTTTTTGCCCTAGTATCTATGATACTTGTAGGTCCCATTTCTAACAGACTGTTCCAATACTATGACCCATCTGGTTCTATTCGCTAGTCAGCACTGCAAAACACTTTTTAGCTTATCCTATTTAATGCAGCTAATTTTTCTTCTAGGAAATGGAACAAATTTACATTTTTAATGGTTTTATGTCTGTTGTATTCCTTATTTAAAGGGTGAAGTTTGATGTCCCCACCTCTATCCTTTCCTGCTGCAATGTTAATACGCTGGCCTTGGTTCCTCTCCAGGCCTCTTTTGAAAGAACATGTTGAAGCCCAACAAAGTTATGATGTCTCTCATTCTCCATGCTTCCTTCACCTTGTTTAGTGCATTTTTTCTTGCAATTTTTTAAAATTTCCAATATCATCTCCCTCTGAGCATAGCATTAGATTGCCTGATGCAGTTCCTTCACTAGCAGACAAAGAACTGTAAATAGGTAAATATGGAAGCAAGTAAGGGCAGTCACACTAAGTAGAATGATGGCATAGTAATATTGGAAAAGGATAGTGCAGATGCACTTTGGGAATCAAGCACTTCTACGATCACGGATAACAAGAACTTATAAACTAATAATTCACTCGCTGAGCAAATAATCCATCCTTGTGTTCTGCCTGTGCTGTGCGGAGAATGCCTATGCTCCAGTCACATGATTCTTTGTAGCTTCATCATCATGTCAAATGACCATTCAGTCTGCATCTTCCCAGTTTAAGTTGTGACAACTGGTGGTATTGAAATGTAACAGTATGCATGAACAGTAATTGTGTATAAGCCTTTATATAACACACAGATTGAGTAGGTTAACAATATATAACTGTCTACAAATCCTTTCCCTGCCCTTTTTTCATCGGTTGCACAAAGAATTGAAGGCTAGTTGCAGACTAGATGGTGACATTGTCCTGGAACCTTGTGTTCGGTTCTGTCACACACACTACTTGTTATGCCAGTTGGCTGTACTGTAGTTTTTCTCAGCCTGGTGTCCTTGGTATTGACAGCCTGGGATGCTCCATCAGTTTAATCAGTGGATGTAGGGCTTGATGTGTAGGTCTCTTGAGGAATCTGTACATCCACTGGTATAGGGGGCTGCGTGGTAAGTTGGATGCCTGGTGTGCTATGGCATTTGGTGCTGATTCAGATACCTGTAGGAGGCAATGGTTGTTATGTACATAGTGGGCACCATCTGAGGCTGCCATGTAACTGTATTGTTGTGGGACATAGCTGTATACCAATTCCAATATGTCATGACCACATATGGTCTGGATCCTGACCATTTGACCAAATGTTAGAGGGCCAGGTCTGTGGGCATTACGATCATAATAATGTTTTTTTACTTCTATATCAGTGTACCACTCATGTTTGTTTCAAGATTGGGCTACAATAGAGCCTTGGCAGGAGGAATTGTGGTCCAGGAGTCGTGCTTGAGGGCAGGCCCTGTCGTGGCAGATATTGCAGACTAAGGTATTGCAGCATAGTAATCTATGCACTGTGTCATGTCATGTCAGTGTATGTGGAGGCCAGTATAGTGATTCTTTGGGCCCCATATCTGGTTGCTTTGAATTCTGAGAGTCCGGGTGAAGTTGTTGGGTATAATACCTCTGAAGAGAAATAAGAATGATGAACCGTGATGATGATAATGAAGTTTTAGGCCACTGTGTATGGTATGTTCAGTTCTGGTGAAGATTTTGTGGAGCTCATGGAGAAGCTCCTTAGAGCACTCTTTAAGCCCTTCATGATGATGTTGAGCCAAATACTTGCTTGTTGTGGGAGCACTTTAGATCGCCCTAGTACTTTAGAACAAGGTACTTCCTTGTTCTAGACATTCTAGGTCCTCTCCCACAACTCCTGTACTAGTACAGGATGACTGAAGAGTTCTTTGCTTCTTTCTTGAAAAGCAGCCCGAATACTTCCCATCCACCGCCACTGTCCTCTGCCTGGCTGAACTCATTCTATCTCTCAACAACTTCACCTTTAATTCATTCCACTTTTTCCAAATCAAGAGAAGCAATGGATACCTGCATGGGTCCTAACTATGTTTGTCTTTTCATGGGATTTTTATGGGATATGTAGAACATTCCTTGTTCCAGGTTAACCGGGTCCCCTCCCACAATTTTACTGGTACTTTTCAATCCATGTTGTGCTAATTGTCAGCATGTAATGCCTGCCTGTAAGGCACTTTGAGTTTCTGGATTCTACGAGTGGACAGCATCTTTATTATGATGTCTATGCCTTCCTCATACTCTGCCTTGTCTGTAGTGGGTAGGAAGGCTCTGGTGAGGGTGTCGGCTAAGTACAGCTCCTTACCATGTTTGTAGACAATGCTGAAAATGTAACTTTGGAGCTTCAGCATCCTGAATTGCACTTGTGCAGAAACAATGTGAAGAGGGTTTTTTTTTTGAAAGATTGTTATAAGTGGCTGATATCAGTTCCAACAGTTGCAGGATGACCAAATGTGAAGTCATGAAATTTCTGACTGGAGAAGACTAAGGTAAGGTCTTTCCTTTCAATCTGTGAATAGAATGTCTCAGTGTCAGTGAGGGATCTTGATGCAAAGATTATTGGTCTGCCATTCTGGAATCAGACTGCGCCAAATCTGGGCTAAGAGGCATCTTCTGATATAAGAATGGGAGCTGAAACGTCAGAATATTGCAGCATTGATGAGACTGCAAGCATATGTTTAAGTCTGTTGAAGACCACTTATGGTGCTTTTGCAGCACTGTTCAGCATTCTTTTGGGGGGTTTAACAGAGAGATCTATTGACATCACTATAGCGAAGAATGAACTCGGAAAGATAATTTGGTATACCAAGGAGGTGCTGTAAAACAAGTTTGTCCACAGGGATGGCCATCTGACATTTATGATGTAGAGATGCCGGTGTTGGACTGGGGTAAACTCAGTAAAGTTTTACAACACCAATTTTAAATCCAACCAATTTATTTGATAGTAAATCCGCGAGCTTTCGACGCTATGCGCCTTCGTCAGGCAAATGCAGTGTTCTGATCTGCAGAGGCACTCATATCCACACAGACAGTTACAGCTTGCTGATTAGAATGCGAATCCTTACATCTAACCTGCTGTTCAAGTGTTAAAGTGGCTAACAATGTGTGTGAAGGGAATCCTGAGCATTGGTTAGAGAATTGTGTATTTTCTCCAGACAGCACAGTAAGTGAGGTTTTTTGCTAATCCAGGCAAGTTACGGGGGGGTTACAGATAGTGTGACATGATGGGCTTCATGACACACTATCTGTAACCCCCGTAACTTGCCTGGATTAGCAAAAAACCTCACTTACTGTGCTGTCTGGAGAAAATACACAATTCTCTAACCAATGCTCAGGATTCCCTTCACACACATTGTTAGCCACTTTAACACTTGAACAGCAGGTTAGATGTAAGGATTCGCATTCTAATCAGCAATCTGTAACTGTCTGTGTGGATATGAGTGCCTCTGCAGATCAGAACACTGCATTTGCCTGACGAAGGCGCATAGCGTCGAAAGCTCGCGGATTTACTATCAAATAAATTGGTTGGATTTAAAATTGGTGTTGTAAAACTTTACTGAATCTATCGTTTAGCCATTGTCTTGTCTGGATCTGGATTCACACCATCAGTGGTGAGTAAATGACCAAAATAAGTTGCCCCTGAATCTACATTTCACAGGGTTAAGCTTCAGCTGTTTGGGGCTCTGATTCTGTCGAGGATAAGATGAAAACATGCATCATGTCCTTGCATAGTATACTCCCAAACAAGGATGTCACTGACAATTATTTCACAAGGTTGATCGGCAAAGAGTTGCATCATATACCCATTGGAAGACTTCAATGGGTATCCAGTGGATACCCATTAATGAATCCAGTGGAGATTCCATAGGGCTCAGAGACAAAACAATATCTGCCTAGCAGATACATGAATATAAGTTTTAAGGATCCTTCATCTAGCAGGATCTGTTAGTATCGCATTTCGCATTCAGGATGCTGAAAACTTGAATGTTTGGCAAATATTCTTTCATCTCTTCCACTGTCCTCAGCACCTTGTTCAAATGCACTGGGTCAAAGTATATCTCCACTGTTCCATCTTTCATTACTGAAACACCATTGTTGAAACTCATCTTGTGGCCTCATCTATTGGAGTTATGACATCTAGTATCGTCATCTGATATGGCTCATCCAATGCTTTCTGCTTCATGGCTTTTGATACACTTCTTGGAGCACAAACTGTTAGTGTTACCAAGTCATCTAATCTCCTGAGGTATCATAATGGCAACTTACCAATGATTTCTCAGTTGAAGAGGTCATTAAACTCTTACCATTTCTGAGGCCTGATGTTATAAACATGCACCTCTGGACCAAGGTGGATGAATCCCAGTGTAATGCTGTCTTGAAGACAAACAGTGATCTTACATCCTGGTCAACTGGTGAGTGGCCACACCTGTATGGATGGGTTGTCAACCATAAGCCACGGGGTCCACCTGAGTACAGGAATCTGGTGCTGCATATGGGTCTAATTCCCATAGCATTGGGCTGGGCAATATGTTTCACTTTGCTCTGGTGTCAAACTTTGCCTTCAGTCTTGTGTTGCTGCAAATCATGTTGGGAGCATTAAAGATCTCAACCTTTTCTGATGGAGGCTCACTGCCTTTGCTGGTTTGGCTGAACTCCAGTTTGTTCACCTTGCTGATGCTGCTATCCTTGTGGTTGGTAGTAGAGGAAGGCTGCAGCATTTTACAAAATGATTCCACTTGCCATATTTATTGCAGCATTTATCATGCGTGAAACATGCTGTTCTGAGAGAGATGGCTACTGCAGTTGGGTACTCTGTATCATGAAAATTTTTGCTGCCTGCCTAATATCTCTGCTGCTTTTTTCCTAACTGTTTAATATTCATTTGCTAATTGCTGTTTGTAGTGTTAAATCTTCCTCTTGCGGTAGCTTCTTACAGACAGTATTGCTGTGACCCTGCAGACTATTCAATCCCTGACTAACTCATCTGTAAGGATGCCAAGAGTACATTTCTTCACTAAGATATTCAGAGTTGCCATGTAAGATTTATTGATTCATTTGCATGTTGTTTTGTTGAATTGAAAGTATGTCCTTTGAGTGTTATAATTCTTTCAGAAGACAGACTTAGAATCTTATTCACAGGCTCACAGTCCCAAGTATGCCTGACTCCAAATCATTCAGTGAGCTTGTGGATTAAGTGATGGATCATTTTCAAACCATTATCATCATCCAGAGATTCAAATTTAATCAATCACAACTTGTGTTGTTAAGCTAAAGCAATTATCAAAGTATTGTGATTGAGGAGTGACCCTAAATGACATGCTATGGGATCAGTTAGTTTGTGGCATGAGCAATGACACCACAAAGCCTATTGCTAGAGGTCAACATAAATTTCAAACAGGTAATGGAGATGGCGCTAGCTATTGAAAATGATTAGAAAAAATTCACAGAGCACACACAATGATGAAATATTATGGATGCGAGGTAACCATGCTCCTGAAATATGTAAGTTTAAGGAGACAGTGTAATTATTGTTACAAAAGAGGACATTTGATAGAATAGTGCAGAGCTAAATCAAGATTGCTGAATAACCTATCAGCTAAAATGATTCAAATACACAAGTTGAAACAGCCTGACACCATTTGATTCTGATACTTATTTTTAACTTTGAAGCAGTCAAGACATACCCTATTACTGTAATACACCATGTAAATAGGAAGGTTCTAAATATGGAAATTGACAAAGGGGCAGCAGCCACTCTAATAGATGTGAAATAATTGCAGTGTCCTGGAGTGTGCCCAATCATTGAACTTGGGGAGCACTTTTTCCAAATTGAAGATTTACACAGGAAACACAATAAAAATAAAGGCATCACAATAGTGGCTGTAAGCAATGAGCAGCAGTCTGACCAACTCCCAATAATGGATGAAGCGGCGAGACTGTGGGCTGTGATTGGCTTAAAGAAATCAAGTTGAATTGGTCTGAGTTCAAGTGCGGCAGGAGGACTGCCAGAAATATTAACAAAATACAACAAAAGAAAAAGGCAAAATCAAAGATTTTGATTTACTAAGATATATATTGATCCAGATACTACTGTCCTTTAGAGCAAGACCAGTACCACATGACTTATTAAAAAAAAAGTGAGTGCCTAGTTAAACTCCATTTTGCAATGGTCAACACCCATCATCCCTATATTGAAATGAATAAGATCATTCACATGATCCAGATAAGTATCCAGTTCTGAGAATCAAAGCTGGTAAGAAGTCAAACTTGCGCAAAATTGGATATCAGTCTTGTGTACCAGCAACTTGAATTAGGTAACACTTTTCAGGTGCATGTCACAATAAACATACTTGAAAGCCTATTCTAGTATATCTGCTATCTTTTGCCATGTCTTTGGCGTGTGCAATATTTCAAAGGACAACAGAGAGTCTGATACAGGGGCTATCATGGGTTATAGTATACCTTGAAAATGTCATTAAAAAATTGATTGACAGAGGGTCCCTAGGAGGAAGCCTTCAACAGAGAAAAGCAATTGCTGCATTTCCCAAATCTGTTAATGCACTTCACCCCATCTAAAGAACTGATATTGACATGCATCGCCTCTCCATGTGGCTTTGGTATCGTGTTGTCCATGAGGTGGATGATGGCTCTATATAATGTGTGAAGAACCCTCTCAATGGCCAAAAAAGGATGCTCACAAAATCAAGAAGAGAGGACTACCAGCGTAAAGACATTCCACCAGTATGTACATGGTAGATGCTTACCATATTTTCTGACCACAAACTACTACTGAGCCTCTTCAAAGAGGACAAAGCTGTTCCGCCGATAGACTTGGCAAGGATTTAGCAATGGACATTAATTCTATCAGCATATGAATATACTTTTAAACATTGAGCAAATGCAGATGCCTTAGCTGCCTACCCCTGTGAGAAAAAGTCACATGTACTCCTGTACCCTAAGAAATCATCTTGGTATTACATTTTTTAGACACATTAGCAGTCTGTGCAAAGCAGATAGGGAACTGGACCAGTCAAGATTCACTTCTGTTCAAAGTGAGAGAAGAAATACTTACAGGATGGATAAATAAGCCCATTTTGAAGGAAATGAAATCATTCTTTACTTTCAAAAGTGAACTGAGTTTTCAAGACAGCATCATTCTCTGGGAATCAAGAGTGGTTGTTCCTATGTCAAGAAGAAAGCTGCTCCTAATTGAATTACAGTCAGAAATTTTACAACATCAGGTTAAAGTCCAACAGGTTTATTTGGTACCAAATGCCACTAGTTTTTGGAGCGCTTGCTGCTCCTTCATTAGGTGAGTAGGAGATCTTTTCATAAATAGGACATATAAAGACGCAAACTCAATTTACAGAATAATGATTGAAATGCAGTGTAAGTGGAGAGACCATTAAGCGCAAATTAAAGAGAAGTGTTCTGTCTGGAGACAAAACACTTAATGAGATTTTGTAAGTCCAGGCAAGTCATGGGGGTTATGGCATTCGCCTCTGATCTTCGGGTGAATGTTCTCCAAAGTGGCCTTCACGACACACATCACAGCAGAGTCACTGAGCAAAGACTGATAGCCAAGTGCTGCACCTGAGGACAGCCTCAACAGAGATCTTGGGTTCATGTCACACCTCCCACTCACCTGACAAAGGAGCAACAAATGCTCTGAAAGCTAGTGGCATTTGTTACTAAATAAATCTGTTGGACTTTAACCTGGTGTTGTAAGACTTTTTGCCGTGTTCACCCCAGTCCAGCACCAGCATCTCCACATCTTAATTGAATTACACAGCACTCATCCTGACATCTCTAAGATAAAGATGCTCGCTAGGAGTTCTGCTTGGTGGCCTGACATTGATGCAGATATCAAAAAGCTAGTCAAGCAGTGTTAACAGTGCCAACTGCAACAAAAGTTGCCAGCTCCAGCCACACTACGCCCTTGGGAATGGGTCAGCCATGGGTAGGATCCATGATGGTCCATTCTTGGACATAATGTTTTTGATTGTCACCTGATCATATGCTACCATTGAAAAATTATGTCAATTATTTTCAACTCGTAGATCACGCAAAATCATTGCATCAGACATTGAAGTCCTATTCACAGGCCCTGAATTTCAAAACTTTACTAGTCTCAAAGATATTAAAACCTTGCCTTAACACCACTATCAAATGGACTAGCCAAAAGGACAATCAAAACTGTCAGATTTGGCCCAAAGATATTCTCAGAAGCAATCTTGGAAACCAAACCTCATTATTTACCAAACTATTCCCTGTTAACAAACGGAGTTCTACCAGCAGAATGCTACTGAAACACTGTCTCAGAATGAAACTTTGCTTCAAGATTTCAAATTTGCCAGGGAGGGTAGACACCAATCCAGGTGTTCAGAAAATAAGTCATTATTTACATTGGAGGGATGCAGTCAGGACTGCTGTCAAGATATGTTTTCAGATCTGTAAGGATCGAACTATCTGATTAAGCTGTTATAGACATAAGTGATGTCACCGTTTGAAGCAAATAGAAAGGAATTGTCGGTGCCAGAGAAATACCTGTTATTGCAGTTCCTGTTAATGTTGATCCTGTAGCTGTATCTCAAATTATCAAGTTGTGTCACTCAATTAGAAACAGAAAACGTCCTCAGTCTTGATTTATAATTATCGAACCCAAGACTTCAGGACCAAGTACAAATGTAATTATTTCTCAGATTTTGATAGTGTTTTCTGTTCATCTGTATTAAGTAATTTGGTAAATAAGGATTGTAAAAATGAGTTAAAGGGAGAGTTAACGTGATTGTTATTTTAAGACCAGCCCTACTGAGTAAGGGTCATGTGTTCTGACAACCAATTAACATCTAGCATGGGGAATCTCGCTAAGAGGAACAGTTAGTATACTATGATAGCTCAAAGCATGCAGCTAGTGAAGCAATCTTGAGAAAAAAGGTTTTGTTCAACTTAAGAAGCCTCTAGGCATACATCTTAACAAAAGTTAATTGAAATTTTCAGCCATGATAAAACAAATATCTATACTACTATGCATGGTGTCCAGATTGCTGTTTAAGTAACTGTATGAAATTGCTACAAATTGTAGGTCAAGTGTTAAAGCTGAAAGGTACTGTGAAATTACTTATCAAATACTGGTCTAAGACTGTCTGTATGGGTGGCACGGTAGCACAGTGGTTAGCACTGCTGCTTCACAGTTCCAGGGACCTGAGTTTGATTCCGGCTTGGGTCACTGTCTGTGTAGAGTTTGCACATTCTCCTTGTGTCTGCGTGGGTTTCCTCCAAGTGCTCTGGTTTCCTTCCACAGTACAAAGATGCGTGGGTTAGGTTGATTGGCCATGCTAAAATTGCCCTTAGTGTCCTGAGATGCGTACGTTAGAGGGATTAGCGGGTAAATGTGTAGTGATATGGGAGTAGGGCCTGGGTGGGATTGTGTGGGTTGGTGCAAACTCAATGGGCCAGATGCTGTCTCTCTGCACTATAGGATTTCTATGATTGTATGATGATGATTATTGTTGAAACCTTGGTAAAAGGTCAAATAGTATTGAAATTGTTTTTTATCAAGGTCTTGAATAGAGCAGTTTTTGCAGTTCTAATCCAGTTCTTCATCTGAATTTGCAGTATAAAATTGCCCATAAATCATCATGTTTGGCACTCCGGTTTAGAGGCCACAAGGATGGCAGATGTAGGAAATGAAAATGTCACACTGGCACAGCAGGGATTGTTTTTTTTCCTACTGCCAGAGTTAAGGCATATTAATAAGATAGGCCAGATGGAGTTTTACAAGGTATCTGAACCATGATATATATAACCTGTGAGTACTTGATTTAGATGTTGACTGCAAAAGTGAAAGCTTGTTCCAATTCCTAGCACTGTCATGCTGACATTGTCAGATATTCATCAGAAATGTGTGAAGTTTGTTCAATATATAGTGAAGTAAATTTTTTAAATTTAACATGTGATGAATATTGATAAACTGATATTGCTTCAATATATTTGTAGGTTTTAAAAAGTAACAAAACCTAATTTTAAAACTTTGGTATAAATAGCACCCACTCAGTGTAGTTGTCTAATTCATACTTGAATAGAAATTGATAACCATGTGTTACTTCAGTGAAGATGTAAAGATGCCGGCGTTGGATTGGAGTGGTAAGAACTCAGTAAGAATTTAGCAACACCAATTATTAATCCAACCGATTTATTTGATAGTAAAAAAGCGAGCTTTCAACACTCCTGTGTCTTCATCAGGCAAGTGCAGTGTTCCTTCAGTGAAGGCATTGAACTATTAAAATAAAATAATTATAGGAATATGTTGAAATTTTATTGGCCAGTATTAATATTACAATTAGTGATTCCTAAATCATCGAATGAAATGGGTGGACAGTTTCAGGCTCACCAATTGCTTATTTCACCAAAACCACCACCACCAAACACAACATATATTTATATAGCTCCTATTAATAAAACATCTCAAACAGTTTTACAGGAGCATTATAAATCAAAATATAATGCAAACCACATGAGGCAATATTGGGTCAGATGACCAGAGAGCCAGGTCTCAAGAATGTCTGAAAGAGAGAAAGCTAGGTAGAAAGATGAAAGGATGTAAGGAGGGTATTTCACAGCAGGACCTCAGTAACAGAAGATAACACTCTATTGTAATGATGGAGCGATTAAAAGCTGGAATGTTTAAAAAGCCAGAATTAGATCAATGTCGATGTTTTGATGGGTTGTGGGCATGGATAGAGAGAGGGAAGGTTGAGGCCATAAATAAATTTATAAACAAAGTTGATAATTTTAAAATCAAGAGATTGCTTGACCAGAAGCCAATGTAATTCAACAAGCACAGAGTTATTGTGAACAAGACTTGGTATGAGTTACGACATGGACAGCTGGGATTTGGATGACTTCAAGTTTACAAAGGGTGGAGGTGGAAGACCTGGAAGAAATAAATAGTTGCATTTCAAGTTAATAAAAGTATGAATGACAGTTTCAGCAACAAATAAGTTGAAGCATGCACAGAGTTAAGCAATTTAATGTATGTGAAAAAAGGCACTGTCTGTGATGGTACAGATATATTGTCAAAACTCACCTCGGGGTCAAAAATGATCTATCTGCTTTCATTGAAATCAGTTGCTAGGGAAAAGAATAAAGTTGGTAGCTAGGGAATGGAATATAATTCTGGACTATAAATAATGGCTTCAGTCTTTAGAATATTTTAATTGGAGGAAATTTCTGCTCATCCAGCATTGTATGTCAGATAAACAGTCTGATAATACAGCCACGGAGAAATTGAGAGGGGAGTATAATGAAGTTGTGCTGGGTTTCATCAGCGTTTATGTGAAAACTAATGCCCTGCCTTTGGATGATACCACCAAAGGTCAGCATGTAAAAGTGAAATAGGAGGGTACTAAGGATTGATCCTTTGGTGACAGCAGAGGCAATGTTATGGGAGCATAAGAGAAGCCA
Source organism: Sphyrna mokarran (assembly GCA_024679065.1). Lineage (NCBI taxonomy): Eukaryota > Metazoa > Chordata > Chondrichthyes > Carcharhiniformes > Carcharhinidae > Sphyrna > Sphyrna mokarran. The sequence goes on along the minus strand of JAGIQG010000002.1, from coordinate 77,197,006 downwards.
TTGCAAGTGAAACTCTGGCTACATCTCGATAGCTAAGAATAGAACCAGTCAACAGTGGCAAGGCATTGGAGGAAGATGGTATGGTCAACTACGTCAAAGGCCGCAGGCAGGCTGAGGAGGAGGAATAGTTTAATTTTATCATAGTCATGTAAGCTAGCATTTGTGACTTAAATACCAGTTGTTTTGGTGGCAGGGGTAGGAACTTGATTTGTGTGATTCAAATATGGAGCTCTAGAAAAGATGGGCATGGATTTGGAAAGTAAAAATGTGTTCCAGAATTCTGGAGAGGAAAGAAGAATTGGGGGAGGGGATAGTTTGCAAGAATGATGGGGTTAAAGATAAGTTTTTCAAGGGAAGGATGATGATTGCAGATTTAAAATAGAAGAAACTGTTAACAGTGGGCAATTTTTTTGCCACTTTCACCAATCTCCCGATCTCCCAAAGTTGACCCCTCATGGCAGGGTCCCCAGCGGCAGGCAAGCCATTAACTTGGATGGGATTGGAAGATCTGCAAATATGGAGAAAAGAAGGAAAGGTTGGGCAGACAGCAGTTTAGTGAGTTGAGATTACAATGAGGGAAGAGAAAGTGTCTCTCAGACAAGAATGAATTCAGAGAGGGAATATGGGAAATAGGAGAGAAACTGGATAAAGACACAAATTCAAGCTAAGCCAGTGGGAAGATTTTGATGAAGTTTGACTAAGTGTACCAGAAATGCTGTAACAACTGATTGGACAGCATACAATTGAAATAATATTAGACTAATTGCATAAATAATCATACAAAAATGTAATTCATCATTTTGCTTTGGTGGCATCATATCAGTAGTCTTATTCATCTAGAATTAGCTGATGTCTTCACTTCAGTTCCACTTAACATCTACATCAATTCAGGGATGCAGAAAATCAGAGCCTATCCTGACATACAGTGGGGGAATTAGCTGATATGATAAATTTAATTCAGGACCCTTGACCTTATTTCTAAATTCCTTCAGTGGTACTGCATCACCCCTCACCAATTTCCTGCTATCTGGAAGTATTTCAGCCCTTCAGCTTTGCATATTCCTTACTTACTTCAAATAACTTTCTTAAAATATTTATCTTCATTTTTTTTGTTCTTGAGTCCTTCCTCCACTTTTTTTTTGCTTTTCTTCCCTTTCCCTTCTCTTTGGTGTCCATTCATTTTCCTTTGTGACGGCTCTGTTTACCTGAAGAGCTCCATCGAAATGCAAGTTGGTGAAAGAGTGAAATCGGTTTTATAATCAATGACCTGGAGCCAGTGTATAATGCAAGAAAATTGCCAATTGGAACTTGGGATAGAGAGTGACCTGTTAAATTCTATGTAAATTTAAGATCACTGAGAAAGACAGTGGATAAATTGATTCTTCTGTTGATGAAGAATTGGATATGGTACAGGTGGTTGTGGAGAAACAAATAAATAAGGCTAGACAGGATGTGAGGTTTGAAGCTGAACTCGGGACAAAATAGAAATTGAGCACTGCCAGATTGAGCCTAAATTGGATAATATGATTGAAAGAGTTTTTTTTGCATAAGAATTATGTGAGAATTACATTAATTGGCCATGCCCCTTAGTATCCCGATTAGTATAGATTAGTGGGTAAACATATAGCGATATGGGAGTAGGCCCTGGGTGGAATTGTGGTCAGTGCAGACTCGATGAGTCAAATGGCCTCTCTCTGTATTGTAGAGTTTCTATGATTTCTATGAAACCTCAAAGATAAACAATGCAGGAGGATAAGTAAAAAACATTTCAAGGGATAGTGTTCTGTAAGTTTGGAAGTATAGCACAGAAGGAAAAGGCAGTTAACAAAATCAAAAACCACAAGAGGACACAGGTTTAGGGTACTGGGGAATAGATACAAAGGAGATGTCAGGTAAGTTTTACACTCAGAGTGGTGGGTGAGTGGAATCGGTTGCCGTTGGTGGTGGTGGAGGCAAATTCGGTAGCGTATTTTAACAGACTTTTGGATGAGTATGTGGGACTTAATAGGATTGAAGATTATAGGCTCATCTAGTAGTTAGAGATATGATCGGCGCAACTTGTAGGCCAAAGGGCCTGTTTGTACTGTAGTTTTTCTATGTTCTAAAAACACTGGAGAGCAATAATACACCCAGGTTTGAGCTGCACATAAGAACCTGCTAAGACTGCCGAGGCAGTCTTGATATTTGGGCAAATCAGAAACCAGAGTGAATTGAGCAGTTAATGATCAGTTAATTATTATAGAGAATGGAGATTTGTGAAAAGTTTTTCAACGATCAAATGACACAATTGAACACAGTAGTCTTGGTCTTGTTGACAATCAAAAAGAGGTAGCTAAATGATCAGGAGCTGAGTTTGGTTCAACTTGTGTCATCTTGTAGGACATGAGACAAAGACTGAAGGAGAGGTGGGGAGAGGTTACAGAATGTTATTGGGTGGACTACAGAGTTGGAAGGGAGGGTGACACAGACTTGGGAAAAAGCAAAAGAAAACAGCACATTCAAAACTAAACTTAGCGACACGATTCATGGTAAATGTAGTTTTCTAACAGATCATGCTAGGAGTCCTAAAATACTGAAGTAGAATGGACAGAATAGCATCAGGGAACATTCAAGTCAATGGTAAATGGCATTTAATCTTGCAAATTTTCAAAATTTTGTAAGTTTGTGCTAAAAATGTGGCCTAGATATCGTATTGTGTCTATAAAATTAATTCCTAAGAATCTAAGTTCACATCGTTATTAAAGACACGTGCATGCAACTACAATCATGGTGCATTAGCATACTTCTTTGGGTTCTTGACGTGGTTCATTGCTCCATTTTCCTCTGTAATATTTCTTCAGATGCTTGGGAAACAAACCTAAAGTCCATTGGAATATATGAACAGAAGGATATGAATTGTTTTACCTGCCTCAGCGAGGTCGTAGAGTTCATCCTGGTCCTTTACTAAATCAGTGGGTGGCTAATGGTCAGTACTTGTCACCTATCCCACGCCCCAGATTCTCGTAATGACCTTGGCTGACATCTGAATCAGTTGGGTTGGTGGCTTCTTGGATGTAGCAAGTTGCCCCACTTCCCAGAAGTAATCAAAGCAGACTGCAATAACTATGTTCAATGTAAACTGTACCAGAATTGCGTCCCAATTTGAGCATGATCCAATTTCTAGGCACTACTTAGAGAAGCAGTGAATAGACTTTAATAGCTATTCACTGCTTTAGTTATATGTATTTGCTGCTAAAGGCAAAAGTCAGAAATGGAATGCTTTTATTTCGGAAACATAAATGAGTTCAATTGGCTTTAATTATTCCACCCACTAAATTAAAATTAAGATGATAATGGTCAGGAAATTATAGCAAAGAGCAAATACATTATTCCCAGTAATTAAGCTGTCCAAAAAATTATTCCAATTTTACAATAATGGTTTTACAATGAGCCAGAAATTACAAATAAATAACAGTCTAATCAGTAGCGAATGACATTTAATTGTACTTGCATTGATGTGTCTCTGCACAATTTTACTGTTTATGAACAGAGGCTCAAAGAAATGCTTTTGATCATCATATAAACACAACACTATTACTAAATTCATTGGTCCAGAAAACATTGAATTTGGGAATTTTCAGCCCCCTTGTGGCATGTTTTCTGCTATTGGCCAACAGCGGGATCTTCTGATTGCACCAAGGTGTATAGCATTTTGTATGGCTTGCTTATCCAGCCTCTGGGGAACCCGCCTCGGGGTGGGATAGACATTCACCTATGGCACGCCAGGAGATTCCGCTGGCAGGAAAGGTCAGAAAGTCCCCCCTTCAGAATATAATGGCAAGCTTAATGAATATGCCATTATTAGTTTGTAAATAAACCAGCAATATGTGACAAGGAAGATATAGAGCATAAGTTGCAAATCATCACAAATTCCTGCAGAGCTAAGATCTTTCTATAGGCTTTATGAAAAAGAAGTTGGCTGTCAACTTCTTCATGAGTTTTAAGAAATTTCTGTTAAAATTATTTAGATTCATCATGGAGGGTTAGGACTGGTACTTAATAATGTAAGACTCCTTTTAACGACAAGATTTATGTTCTGCAATTGTACTCAAGCTCTTTGATCCAGAACGGGAAACATTGCAATGGATACATTCAGTCCTGTAGCATGTAAGTTAGCCTAGAGCTTTTAACATTTAATATTGGACACTCCAAAGTTTTTCTTATTTTCCCTTGCTCTCTTGTTTCTCTCTCAATTCAGTCTTTCTTTCCTTTTTTTGCTGTATCTAATTTATTCAGCCTTTGGAACCGTGTAAAGACATCAATCACTCAGAAGGGATGATTTAAACACTTTGTGAGTTAATTTACTTGGACTAGGTACATGAAAACAAATATACATGTAATAGAAAGCTTGAAGACATCAGAAGCAGGGCTGTATGCGCTGTGTTGTGCTCACAGGCCAAAGTCAAACCAAGGCTAGGTCAGATGGCACACTTCTAGTGATGAAAAGCTGCTATCCCTTAAAGGCATATTACAAATCCCTGTTTAATTTTCAAGATACTTTCCCCCTTCTAAAAAAGTGTAACTAATTACAATATATGTCATGTTTGGTTACCATTCCATAAGTGTATAAAACTGATGAGTGTTATCAGTTCCTAAACATGAGGTAATCTGCTGGTACACTGAGATCTAGTAATGATAGTCTTTACTGGAAGCTTCATTAATTCTTCACAGTCATCTGCGGGATTATCAATATTGGATGTTGTTCTCTGATGTCGTGCACCCCCAAACTAACTCCTCCACACTTAGATTCCAGTATTTGTACTTTGGATCTGGACAATTCAACTAGCCCCCCCCACGCCCCCACTCAAAGGAAGAAAATCAGTCAATCAGTCTCCCTATTATCTAAAATGTTTAGACTTTAAAAAAGAGCATTGGATATAGTCCACAGATGTGCCGATTAGATGAATTGGCCATGGTAAATTGTCCCTTCGAGTCAGGGGATTGGCAGGGAAATACATGGGATTATGGGGATAGGGCCCAGGTGGGACTGTTGTTGGTGCAGACCTCAGTGGGCCGAATGGCCTCCTCCTGCACTATAAGGCTTCTGTGATATTCATCAAAGTCATATTACTGTGATCCCTCAGATTGTGAAGCTCATTTGGACTAAGATGGGTCTTGTTTGGAGATAATCACTATCAACACTCTCCCCTAACAAAGCTCAAGAACCCAAATTAATTGGAGATGTTTATAATGAATTTTTTGGTAATGATGGTGTGGAAGATGCTTATTTGCTCAATAATAACCATCTCTAATCTTTATTCCATATGAGAGAAAGCCCTTCTATTGTAATTAGGTTGCCCATTCAATTCCAAAGAAATATTTTTCTGAGCTTATTCCTTAACTAGGATCAAGTTAGTCAAACTGGTTGGTCAACATATGATGAATGATTAGACTTAGGGCCTAGAGTTCTTTATTAGATTGTGGTTTCACTTATCCAAACTGGCATTGTATTTTTGTGCTAGTTATCATTGTAAGGGCCCCTAAGATTGTGACTTGTAGTTAAGAATAGAAGATTGGTTAGGGCAAGATTAGGGCCAGTCATAGACAGGAGTGGGAAGTTGTGCGTGGAGCCTGAAGAGATTGGTGAGGCACTGAATAAATATTTCTCTTCGGTATTCACGCAGAGTGCTGGAAATGTAGCTATGGAGAACACTGAGGTACAGGGTTGCAAATTGGGAAGTATTGTAGTAGATAGGAGGATGTGCTAGAAATTCTCGAGGGTTTGAAGTTGGATAAGTCCCCTGGGCCGGACGGGATTTACCCTAGGATTCTCTGGGAGGCAAGAGGAGATTGCAGAGCCTCTGGCTCTGATCTTCAGGTCCTCGTTGGTTACGGGTGTGGTTCCGGAGGACTGGAGGATAGCGAATGTGGTCCCATTGTTTAAGAAGGGGCAGAGAGACCTTCCAGGGAATTATAGGCCAGTGAGTCTTACTTCTGTTGTGGGCAAGGTATTGGAGAGAATTATTAGGGATAGGATTTATAGTTATTTAGAGAGAAATGAATTGATTGGGGATAGTCAGCATGGTTTCGTGAAGTGTAGGTCATGCCTTACTAACCTCATTGAGTTTTTTGAGAAAGTGACCAGAGAGGTGGATGGGGGTAAGGCGGTTGGTGTAGTATATATGGACTTTAGTAAGGCTTTTGATAAGGTGGCCCATGGAAGACTTCTACAGAAAATACAGATGTGTGGAATAGAGGGTGATTTAGCTAATTGGATTAGGAATTGGCTGGCAGATAGAAGACAGAGGGTGGTGTTGATGGGAGATATTCATCGTGGAGTTCGGTGACAAGTGGTGTGCCTCAGGGGTCTGTTTTGGGGCCCCTGCTGTTTGTAATTTTTATAATTGATCTGGATGAGGGTATTGAGGGATGGATCAGTAAATTTGCAGATGACACTAAAGTTGGTGGAGTGGTTGATAGTGAAGAGGGGTGGTATAGTTTACAGAGTGACTTGGACAAGTTGCAGAGCTGGGCCGAGAGGTGGCAAATGGAGTTTAATGTGGAAAAGTGTGAGGGTATGCACTTTGGCAGGAACAATAAATGTGTAGAGTATAGGGCTAATGGTAGGGCTCTTAATAGTGTTGAGGAACAGAATGATCTTGGTGTATGTGTCAATAGATCCCTGAAAGTAGGCAGTCAAGTGGATAAAGTTGTTAAGAAGGCATATGGAGTCTTAGCTTATATTGGTAGGGGGAGTGAATTTAGGAGCCGCAGCATCATGTTGCAACTGTACAAAACTCTAGTGCGCCGCACTTGGAGTATTGTGTGCAGTTCTGGTCCCCACATTATAAGAAAGATGTGGAGGCATTGGAGAGGGTACAGAGGAGGTTTACCAGGATGTGGCCTGGTATGGAGGGCAGGTCCTATGAAGAGAGGTTAAAGGATTTGAGGTTGTTTTCGTTAGAAAGGAGGCGGCTAAGAGGGGATCTTATTGAAGCATATAAGATGATTAGAGGTTAGATAGGGTGGACAGTGATAGCCTTTTTCCTAGGATGGAGAAAGCTAGCACGAGGGGACACAGCTTTAAATTAAGGGGTATGAGTTATAGGACGGATATCAGAGGTAGTTCTTTACTCAAAGAGTGATTAGGGAGTGGAATGCCCTGCCTGCAGCTGTTGTAGATGCGCCAAGGTTGGTGGCGTTTAAGAGGTTAGTTGATAAGTATATGGAAGAGAAGGGAATGGTTTAGTTTGGAGGGGCATTGCTTTTTATTTTGGTCGGCACAACATCGAAGGCCGAAGGGCCTGTTCTGTGCTGTAATGTTCTATGTTCTATGTGTAATTTTTATTAGCAATGTCACACTGATGTGAAGGGAGTCGACCATGTATATGCTTGGTCAGTTTTGTTCTTAGAAAATGCAGCTTCTATAGAAAAGTAATTTTAAAATTATTATATATATCTCCTAAATTATAGACTTTATTCCTTTACAGTTTGGGACCTTGTACACGATGCAATACCTAAATGTGTTCAATAAGGTACCACACAAAAAATCTTAATGTGTGATAAGAGTTCATAAAGTCAGGGGTAATATATTAACAAGGATAGAATATTGGTTAATGGACAGAATGCAAAGAGTAGAGATGAACAGGGCATTTTCAAGTTGGCAGGCTCTTAGTTTCGGAACAGCACAATGCTATTTACAATCAATACTAATGAATTCGACAAAGAGACAGAATAATGTATCTAGGTTTGTTGACAATACAAAGATTGGTGGAAATTCCCGCTGTGAGGAGGAACAAAGAAACTGCAAAGCGATATCAACAGGTTAAGTGATTCAGCAACAAGATTGTAGATGGAGTGTAATGTGGGGAAATGTGAGCTTATTTACTCTGATCATAAGAATACAAAAACAGAATATTTTTTAAAAGACACAACTTGTAAATTTTGAGGCTTAGAAAGAATGTGTGTACAGGTACATAGAACACAAAATGGTAGTATATGGGTATAGCAAGCAATTAAAAAAGCAAATTGCATGTTGCAAGGCGATTAATAATAAGATCGTAAGATCAGGAGAAATGGCAGCAGAAATAGGACATTTAGCCTGTCAAGCCTACTCTGCCATTCAATTGTATCACGGCTCATCTGATTGTGCCTTTAACCCCACTTTCCTGCGTGTTATCCATTGCCCTTAATTCCCTTTTCGATCAAAAATCTTTCTAACCCTTGAATATATCCAATGACCCCATGTCCGCTGCTGTCTGAGGAAGAGAATTCCAAAGATTAATAACTCTGAGAAAAATAGTTCCTCTTTTTCTCTGTTAAATGGATGAGCCCTTGTTAATAAACTGTGCCCTTAGTTCCACTTTTCTCTCATGAGATGAGATATCCTCTCAGCATGTACCCTGTTAACTCTCTTAGAATCTTACTTTTTTCAATTAGATCACCTCTCAAACTCAGCAAATATAGCCTCAGCCTTCTTTAACCTTTCTTCCAAAGACAACTCTTTCATTCTAGGAACGCTGTCTAATGAGAGCCCTTTGCGAGCTGTTTTCAATACAAGTATGTCACCTCTCAAGTGAAGAGACCAAACTTTGTGTGAACAAGCTCACACTTCTCCACGTTTCACCAGTGCATTGTACAGTTGTTATAAGATTTTCCAATTCCATTTTTCATCCACTTTGCAATAAAGTCCAACATTCCATTTTCTTAATTAGTTGCTGTACCTTCATGCTAACTTATTGTGATTCATAAAGGATGCCCAGATCTTTCTGCCCTACAGCATGATGCAATTTCTCTCAATTTAAATTATATCCAGCATTTTTATTTTTCTTGCCAAATTGGACAACAGGAAGAGAACTGGAAACATAGCAGTCATTGCTGCCATCAGCAGATATACATCCACGCGCATGGCTGAGCTGGCCACAGTCACGATTGTACGTACTCTTCACAGGACCGTTCATGGGATATATGACCCTCATTCTAGTTAATATACATTCAAAATGGCTAGATACCCAGCTAATAGAGTCTAAAATAGCCAACATCCATCATTGGCAGGTTGCAGCAGATCTTTACCATCCGTGACATCTCTAAGGTCTTCATGTCAGATAATGGCACTGCATTTACAGCTGATAAGTTCTGCCAATTTATCAAGTCAAATGGGATACACCACATTCTTTAACCCATATCTCTCAGCCTCAGCTTGGAACGCACACCATAAAAATATTTAAAGCTTCTATGAAAAAACAAACTCACAGGCCACTGATTGTATGTTTGGCAAGTTTCTTGTTATCGTAGAAAACTATGCTAAATGGCTCCACCAGAGTTACGCCAGCTGAAATATTAGCAGGACGACACTTACAAACCTGCTTGGATTTGTTATTTCCAGGTTTGTTGTGGAGTCTAGGTAAGCCTCCCAGAAAGAACACCGTGAACTGGAGAAAAGAGAGAGTGTGTTTGAGGCCAATAACTTAGTCATGGTGAGAAATTTTGATAGTGGACCTGCCTGGGTGTCAGGAAGGATTGTAGAGAGACGGGACCAATTTCCTACTTGTTGGAAGTACTAGATCACCGTGTAAAAAGACAATGGATAATTTGAGGAAGAGTGTTGGGTTCAATCCAGAGGACCAACAGGTGTGTCCTGTTACGGACTTGAATCTTCCAGTTACAGAACGAGAGATACCTGCGGCATCTGAGTCCAGGCAGCCTTCAGCTTCTGTAGCTGAAGAGGAAGAAGCTACCAGGGAGGATATCACCCTGAACTGATGCGTTTGCCTTTCTCTGTGATTGGACCAGATTCACTGCTTGCTGAAGTACCTTCTGTTGAATTGAGGCTTCTGCAAGAGTCCAGAAGTCTCCTGACTGACTGACTTTGTGACTGGACTTTTCCTTGGTCACCCTAATGTGATATGTGTCTATGTGCCTTTGTATAATGTTGTTTCTCTGTTGTTTCATTCATCGGTGAACTTAAAAATTAGGGGGAAAAGAGTTTGGTAAAGTGGCCCCTTTAAACTACAGTCCTATGTGTGCCACATGATCAGATTAGATGCTATGGAAGGGTGTGTGGAGTGGAAGTGAGGATGCTTGTCCAGAGATGGTAAGGACCTTCATATGGTACCAGGAAGGAGAAGAGAGTAGGCCTGTGCAAGTATTTACATCAGCCCCTTGTCTATAATAGTTTAATAAAACATTTATTGTTGGAGTCGTATTGAGTCACCCCACTTACCATAGTTTTGCAACAAAAATATCAATTATAGTTAGCAAACATTTATTCTTCCAATCATGATTATTCAACCACAAAAACAGAAAATGCTGGAAAAATTCAGCAGGTCTGACAGCATCCATGGAGAGAGAATAGAGCCAATGTTTTGAGTCTGAACGACCCTTCGTCACAGAAGGAACTGATGAAACTCTGTCAAAGAGTCATCCTGACTTGAAACATTGGCTCTATTCTCTCTCCATGGATGCTGTCAGAACTGCTGAATTTTTCCAGCAATTTCTGTTTTTGTTTCAGATTCCAGCATCTGCAGTATTTTGCCTTTGTCATGATCTACTCAAGTTGTGTGTGGGAGTCTTATATGGAGAGGGATTTGTATACGATTGAAGCAATCCAATTCTGCACCAATCTGAATGGGAAATACACATCCTTGATCAAAGCTTTGGAATAGGAATCACTACAACAAAAGAGGTAGAAAAAAGAACAGCTTGTAAAAATATACTGCGGCCCGTGAAGAAGAAAGCCTAACAAAAAAGGATGACGGTAGAAAAACTGTACTAGGAAAACCTGTAAAGAAGCTAGCTTTTTTAAAAGAAGCTGACACATCAAGAAATGGGCACCTGAGTACTCACTAATTCAATTTAATTCAAACTTTATTATATATTTGGAATTTCATTGTGGATACAGAAATCTCATGTTACCGCAGCGTAGTGCACCTTAAAATCTTACGTACTAAAATATAAAAGTTAATTTGAAAAAAGGTATTATTCACGAGCCTTGAGGATGAAATTGGTCAAACAGAAATCCACAGATTGCCAAATATTCTCAATGGCTCAAGAACATCTCATTTCTCCCGACAGAACAATTGCCTTTTCCTCAGTTAATGGGCCATTACAATGTGCTGGTAGACTGCAGCTGTAGGCACATTGAAGCAGACAGCGCAACACAGTGTGAATTGTAAGAGATCATATATAGTGCTGAATGCAAATTATTTTGCCAACAGATGGAATGCAGTTCCTCAAATTTGCCACCATATTATGTTATTTACTTCTTTAACGCGCAACTGATAATCCTTGTGCTGTATCCATGACAACCTTTTCAACCTTATGCTCTCTCGTTATCCATGAACTCTCACACCCTTTATGTCAACCCATTCTCTCCACTCACCCCCATGGCCTCTCAGATCTCTATACCCCCTGCATTACGATGGCCCTTTATACCCCCTATGCTTACTTGGTGTCAATTCATGCCAATCCGTGGTCCCATCCAGTATCCTTTGCCCTTACCCCTCACACCATCTCACCTGAAATCCTTTAACTGTTTTGATCATTTTTTGACAGCTTGAAAACTCTAATAGGTTTATGCACTTCTTACATGCAATCATATTTACTTTTAACAATTCCACGGGGTGTCTTACCTCTCCCAAATGTGTACTGGTACTATATACAAAGAGGTACCTTACTGCACCAAAGAGGTACCCTGACTACCCAAACAAATCCTCCAAGTTCAGGCATTCTGTTATTTGGTCTAATCTATACACTGCATATTTTGCATTACTAGCCTACCCAAATCCCACTTAAGTGGAGGCACCTGGTTTCTTTCATTCGTTTGTGGGACGTGGGCATTGCTGGCTAGACCAGCATTTATTGCTCATCCCTGGTTGCCCTTAGAGGGCGGTCGAGGATCAACTTGCTGTGGCTGTGGAGTCTCATGGGCCAGACCAGATAAGGATAACAGATTTCCTTCCCTAAAGGACATTAGTGAACCAGATGGGTTTTTCTGACAATCGACAATGGTTTCATGGTCATCAGTAGATTCTTAATTCCAGATTTTTTTTATTGAACTCAAATTCCGCTATCTGCTGTGGTGGAATTTGAACCCAGGAACTGGGGTATGAGCTGATTTTCTGGATTAATAGTCTAGTGATAATACCATCAGGCCATCACCTCTCCTGATATTTTAAATGACTACACAAAGGAAACATGTTCGATGGTGGGCCAGGACATCAGCTGAGTTTCTGGATTAATTGTTTAGCGATAATATCACTAGGCCCTCACCCTGCCACGCATTCCACCCCCCCCCCCTTCATATGTTACCCTGCTCTGCTTTAAGTCTACTGTCATCATTCTCAACTCATTCAAAAAAAAACCCCTCAAATCCACTGTCATTGCAACTACTATCCATTTCTAACCTCCCTGTCCTCAGAAATCCTTTTTTGAATGTGTTCTTGCTTCCAGATTTGTTCCTATCTTTCCTCAAACTCTGTTTGAAACTCTCCAAACAGATTCCTGCTCCAGCCATAGCATGAAACAGCTCTCATCAAATTACATCCTATGTAAGTAGTGAATTTTCCTTCCTCTCCCAACTGGTCTGCAACCCTCAGGTTGGGTTGACACACTAACATTCTTCATTGGTTCAGTTGAGCTATTTGCAATTGACCTGCTGAGCTGCTCCCAAATCTGAGTAAACATCTGACTTCACACCCGTGCTGTCACTGACACTGCCCATTTGCACCTCTATAACATTGCCTGACTTCACCCTTATTCACTCATTTGTTGCTGAAATGCTAATTTGTGCCTTTGTTACCTCTAGGTTTAACTATAAATATGCAATCCTGGCACAGCTCCTGTAAACTTGAGGTCATCCAAAACCCTGTTGTCTATGCCTTAAAACGCACCAAATCTTGTTTCTATATCGCCCCTGTACTGGCTAACCTATATTTTCATTCTTGTTTTCAAATTCTTCCATGGCCTCACCCCAGGCCAGCTCTGTCATCTCTCCCAACCCCACAATTCTCTGAGAATCTAAACTCTTCTAATTTTGGCCTTTTTACTATCTCCAATTTTAATTGCTTCACAATTGGTGATTCCGTCTGTTGCTGAGGTCTCGAGTTCTGGAATATCCTCCATACACCTCTAAACTTTACTTTTTAATTCATTTTTATTGCCGTATAGCGCAAAAACAGATGGAATGGTATTAAAAACAAAAGCAACAGCAACACTATTAGACAATACATGTGTAGAAATCACACTGTTTCTGACAAGTCTTCTTACAATCACTCCATTTACAGCATTGACAAAATCAGAAAAAGCATTCCAAGTATCAACAATTCTATATGAAAAAATGCAAATATCAAGACATGAACCAAATTTCTGTAGTTCATACTAATGACCAAGCAAAATACTGTAATTGCAAATAAAGAACTTTTCAGGCTTAGACTAGTAAAGTCATGTGTCAATTTATAAGCCAACCAAATCAAAAATCAGTCTTTAAAGATTGTAATCCGTGAATTGTTAAATGCTCTTAAGGTATTCCCCTCATGCCTTCTCTTTTTTGGTAGCATATATTTACACTCTCTACATAAGCTATATATCTCTGAAATTTGAATTCCAAAGTCTGGGAGTATCAGCTGCTTATAAAGTTTAAGATAAATGCTGATATCCTGACTCAAAAAGGATGCAGTCAGCATTCATAAACATTTTCTGCCTCCTGTACTGTCTAAACCACATGATTCATAAATTTCAAATTACTTGTAACAATCACACTGAAATTCGTTTCAACAGTTGAACGTAGTAAAGGCTGGTCATTGATATGGTACTGCGAATTCAGATTTTTGTGGCTGAAATGGAGAACTTTACAAAATCAAAGGTAATTTGCTACTCCTTGGACCGCTGCACCATAGTAGAGAGTTCACTCTGGAGAAATGCGTTTGAAGTCCTGCATTAATTTTTGTAACTTGTAAATAAATATTAATGTCATCTGCATATTTCTAAACTGTAGTGTGATGGTGAGATTCAGCAATGTCAGCCATAAATAAAAGGGGCCTGCGGTAACATGCTCCTTTAAGGGGCAAGCTTTGGATGGGTTATGTGATCCATTCGGCCAATCAGATAGAAATATGTGAATTCTGGAACTGAGCGCCGGTTTTCCTTGCAGTTGGAAATCTAGAACTGTGGAGTACGATAGTCTGTACATTGCTCTGTACTTAATTACTTGCCTTAATAAATCATTCATTTGTTAATCTACTGGTCACCTCTCATTATAAGATACTACATTTGGTATTGAGGATGAATTGTAGTGCTTTCCTACTTCTGAGGAATCATGTGAAACCCTTTATGAAAAAAAACTCATTCAGCAGTTTGAGAGTGTCAAAATGCCCCCTTTTGAGAAATTAGACCCATTTGATTCTGGCATAGAGCAGTGGATGCAATATGGCAAACACCTGTGCTACTTTTTAAAGACCAATGAAATAGAGGTAAAGAGAATGTTATTAACAGCATGTGAGCTCCTTCATACAGCCTAACAAGGAGCCTGACTTCTCCAGAAGACCCCACCACCAAAACTTTCAAGGAGCTTGTGGAATTACTATGTTATCACTTAAAGCCCTCGGTGATCATGCAGTGATACAAATTTAATTTGATGACAAACATCCGAGGGGAGTCTATGGCGGCATTTGTGGCATGCCTAAGACAAATGATTGAGAAGTGTGAGTTTGCGTTTGCACTCAACAACATATTAAGAGACAGGCTAGTCTGTGGTGTTAACAACATGACTGTACAAAATAAATTATTAGCGGAGGCAGAGATTACTTTAAAGAAATCATTGGAGTTATCCACGCTATAGAAAGTGCCAAAAGGGGGCTGATGGAGAACAGAGCACACAAGCAGGTGCGGTCTACCAAGTTTGATGAGAAGCCACTGGTGGTAGAAGTGCCAGGGAGGAGGGCACAGGAAATAATGAGCAAAGAGGTTTGGACCAAAAAAGAGTACAGAAGTATCAGGAGTTTTGTCCGTAGACTGGGGCTATAAAGAGTACTAGTGTGCAGGAGTTCACCCCCATAAGAGATGTAAATTCAGAGAAGCTACATATTATGCCTGTACTATGAGCGAATGGAAGACTAAGCAGAGACTACTATGGATCAGCAAAAATAAAAAAATCCTCCTTCAATACTCAGTGTTGAGAATAACTCTGAAAACTATTCTGAAATCTATAAGTTAAATAATATTGATATGGGCAAAATGGCCCCAGTTACAATTGTGTTGGTGGTAAATGGTCAGCCACTCAGAATGGTGTAGGAGAACAAATATATTGTTATTTCCAGAAAGGGGTTTTGGCCAGGCTAGCAACATATACTGGGGAAGCCTTAAGAATCCTGGGATTCTTAACAATATCCAAAAGCTGCCAGCATCAATCAGCCCAACTGGTCCTGATAATAAAATGGGGCCAAGGGCCAAGTTTGACTGCCTGAGATTGGCGTTGCCAAACTAGATTCAATTAGCTAGAAATCTTCAAAATCAATGATGGAAACTTTCATGATACCTTAAAAATATATCAGGCGGTGTTCCAAGGTGAGTAAGGTAAGATGCAGGGCCTAAAAGCAAAACTTTACGTGAATCCTGAGGCCAGGCTAAAGTTTTACAAAGGCAGACTTGTACCCTGTAACCTTACACGAGAATATTAAGTCTGAACTTGAGCTGGAAGAATTTGGCTTCGTTGAGCCTGTACTGTTTTCTGAGTGGTGGTTTCCATCATACCAATGGTTAAGCCAGATAGAACTATTAGGATATCAAAAATTGAATATTTATACGCAAATTAGCAGGAGGATTAACTTGGACTAAATTTGATGTGAACCTTGCCTCTCAATAGTTAGAGTTAGACAAGGCATCTAGTGAATTTGTTACAATAAATACCAACAAATGCTTATACCAGTATACTCTGTTACTCTTCGGAGTCTCATTGGCGTGCACAATTTTCCAGATAGTGCTATCTATATATACTGAAGGTGGTTGTCTATCTAGATAATATATCGATTGCAGGAAATCCAAACCTGGCAAATTTTGAAGAAGTTTTAAAGAGATACTTAGAAGGGCTGGATTGAGGCTGATAAGGGAGAAATGTACATTCCACGCTCATGAAATAATGTGCTTAAGTTTCAGAGTAGCTGCATTTGGGCAGCACCCGACGGAAGAAAATTTAAAAGCAATTAAAGAAGTACTGGCTCCCAAAAATGTATCAGAATTGAAATCTTTTTTAGGCATGGTGAAATATTTTGGACGATTTATTCCTAATCTTTCTACAGTGTTGGCATCCCTTCACACACTGCTCGAGAAGCACAGAAGTTGCATTAGAAAGAGCATCAGAAAGAGGCTTTTGAATAGGTTAAGTTGTCTATCAGAAATGTATCTACCCATGACTTAAATATATTCAACGAGGTATCCTCCACCACTTTAATGGGCAGAAAATTCCAGACACTCACCACCCTTTGAGTGAAGAAGTCCCTCCTCAACTCCGATCTAAAGTGCTCTCCCCCCCCCCCACCTTATTTTGAGGCTGTGCTCTCTAGTTCTGCTGTCTTTTCTAAGCAGGAAGAATCTCTCTACCTCTACCCTATCTAGCCCGTTTATTATCTTGTAAGTCTCTATAAGATCCCCGCTCAGCCTTGTAAACTCTAACAAATACAGACCCAGTCTTTTCAATCTCTCTTCATTGGCTAACCCCCTCATCTCCGGTATCAGCCTGGTGAACCTTCTCTGTACTCCCTCCAAGGCCAATATATCCTTTCGCAAATGTAGTGACCAAAACTGCGCACAGTACTCCAGTTGCGGCCTCACCAGTACGCTCCCTGCAAGACCTCCCTGCTTTTATATTCTATCCCCCTTGCTATAAAGGCCAACATTCCCTTCGCCTTTTTGATCACCTGCTGCACCTGCAGACTGGGTTTTTGCAATTCGTGCACAAGGACCCCCAGGTCCCTCTGCACTGTAGCATGCTGCAGCTTTTTGCCTTTTAAATAATAATCCCTCCTACTATTATTTCTACCAAAGTGGATAACCTCACATTTGCTAATGATATACTCCATCTGCCAGGTCCTCGCCGACTCACTCAGCCTATCCAGATCTCTCTGCAGATTTTCCAAGCCTTCCACGCAATTTGCTTTTCCACTTTTCTTTGTGGCATCAGCAAATATCGTTACCCTACACTCAGCCCCTCCTCCAGATCATCTGTATAAATGGTAAACCGTTAAGGCCCTAGCATGATCCCTGCGGCACTCCACTAGTCACCAACTGCCAACCAGAATAGCATCCATTGATTCCAACTCTCTGCTTCCTGTTAGACAACCAATCCTCAATCCACACTAACACCTTACCCCCAACTCCATGCACCATAACCTTCTGCAGCAACCTTTTGTGAGGCACCTTATCAAATGCCTTCTGGAAGTCTGAAAACACCACATCCACTGGTTCTCCTCTGTCTACCGCACTAATCACATCTTCATAGAAATCCAATAAATTCGTTAAACATGACTTCCCCTTCACGAATCCATGCTGTGTCTGCTTGATCAAACCGTTCTTTTCTAGATGTCTTGCTATTTCTTCTTTGATGATGGATTCTAGCATTTTTCAAACTATTGACATTAAGCTAACTGGCCTATAATTCCTTGCCTTTTATCTGCTACCTTTTTAAAACAGTGGTGTAACATTAGCTGTTTTCCAATCTTCTCGCACTTCCCCAGAGTCCAGCGAATTTTGATAAATAATTATTAAAACATCTGCTATCACCTCTGCCATTTCTTTCAGAATCCC
Source organism: Sphyrna mokarran (assembly GCA_024679065.1). NCBI lineage: Eukaryota > Metazoa > Chordata > Chondrichthyes > Carcharhiniformes > Carcharhinidae > Sphyrna > Sphyrna mokarran. The sequence continues at coordinate 77,179,231 of JAGIQG010000002.1, read as the reverse complement.
GCAATGCATTCCATCTGGTCCTGGGGACTTGTCTACCTTCAGTCCCCTTAGCCTATCAAGCACTACCTCTCTAGTGACAGTAATCACATTGAGGACCTCATTTCCTACCATCCTTCTATCTTTAATATCCAACAAGTCCTCCTCTGTGAAGACTGACACAAAAAACTTATTTAAAGCCTCAGCCATTTCCTCGTTACCCACCGCTAAATTTCCCTCCTTGCCCTCCAAGGGTCCAACATTCACTCTAGCCCCAGAGCCACATTGTTAGGGTGTAGAGAAATATTAATTCAATACGCAGTAGATCCATTCAAAAGTCTGGCAGCAAAGAAAAAGCTGGTTTTGAGTCAGTTAATACATGACCATAGACTTCTGTGTGAGAAACATGTAGATGCTTGCATGTAGTTGTGTGGTTATCAGGATCGATACCAACTTTGAAAATCTGGTTAAACAATGTGATCAATACCAAATGTTGCAAAATTGATATCTACAACCTTAATGTATCCTTGGGAGTGACCAGGTCAATTTTGGGGACCTTGTTTCTGCTTATAATAGATGTGTCTTCCAAGTGTGTGGACACTAACAAAATGAAGTCCATGACTTCATCAGCAATGATTAAGAAATTGCAACATACATTTGACACTCACAGGTTTGCCCGAGGCTCTGTTTTCTGATAATAGGACTATCTTTGCTAGTGAAGAATTCTAGCATTTCACAAGAGCAATGGTATTTGGTGTATTCAAACTGCACCCTATCACCCAGTTTCAAATGGACTAGCTGAGAGATCTGTCCAAATATTCAAAACTGCTACGAAGAAACAGTTATTGGCCCTCTACAAACTAAACTGGCTGTTCTCCTGATTGCCTGGAGAATAACATCCCATGTCACCACAGATGTTACAGCTGCTAGTTACTAACGGTGTGGAGATGTCGGCGTTGGACTGGGGTAAGCACAATAAAAAATCTCACAACACCAGGTTAAAGTCCAACAGTTTATTTGGCAGCATGAGGTTTTGGAATCTCAATCTCAAGATGAGTCACCTGATGAAGGAGCCTGAGTCTCCGAAAGCTAGTGCTGCCAAATAAATCTGTTGGGCTTTAACCCGGTGTTGTGAGATTTCTTACTGGAGTTACTAGTGGGCAGACATGAGACCCAATGTTGTTCTAACATATTTCTGAATTTGATGGGACGGTGGAGGCAAAAGACAATGCACAGAAGTAGCATGCCAACTCAACAGAAACTGGGAAGGGCATTTGATGTCGATTAATAAATTATGGTGCTGGTCCAAATTGGGTCCCTGGAACAGTCATGACCAGAATAGGCCCAATATCATATGAAATAGTTGTTCAAGGAAAAAAAGGTAAACATTTTGACCATTTGAGAAGGAGAAAGTCACACAAACAACCTTTGGGGCAGATACCCCCCTTGTATGCTTGTTTGTGTTATTGTTCCAGATGAAAGTAATGCAGCAGCAAGGTTTCCTGAGGAAGCATCAATAACGTTCCAGTGGGAACTAGAGAAGTTACCTGCACTGACATATCTTTGCAAGTAGAAAGTGAACCCATTCAGGTTTAAACCAAAGTTACTCCTACTGCTGGAGCACCTGCTACTGAATTATAATATTCCCAAAAGATCAGGAAAACCTCAGACTAACTTACCTTGTAAAGGATGAAACCAATCTGATTGCCCCCGATAAACTCATGCTCCTTCCAAAATAGTCCAACTGGTCTAATGTGGCAAATCAAATTAACCAATCAATAATTCTCAGCATCCTTTTTGCTCCTTTTTTTAAAATAGATACAACGAGAGTAGTTTTTCATTCTTTGTGTTTCTCCAACTTTCAAACAGCATCAAAAGAGCAGACAAAGCAGGTGCAGTGGTACAAGTCTCCCTCTTCAAGACATAACAAGATATCTTGTCCATGAGAGGCAAAATTCTTGCATCTAAGTAGCTTTCACTAACGTCCATTTGGAATAAAGTTTATTGTTTCCAATCAGTCAGCTGTAAATTGAGAGGCAATTGAGACTTGATCTAAATTTTCAACAGTGCAGACTATTGAATAAAAATCACTAATTATTTCAGCACATTGCTGGGGAGTAGCAGTGACTCCCCCAGTTATTGGATTAAATAGTGGGCCAGAAACGTTTTTGATTTTGTTTGGCCTTCACATAGTTCCAGAATGGTTTACTGTCCCAACTTTCTACAACTGTATGTTCAAACTTCAGTACCATTTATCACACTACAGATTTGAGATTGTTAGCAGAGCTATTACAAGTAGTACAATTTTTTTCTATTGCTTGTGCTCTTAAGTCAACTCAACTAACTGCTGTTGTTCCTTTGCTTCTAATACTTGCCCTATTGCCCAGGGTCTTTTAATTTGTAATGTCATTATTTACGTTGGAACTTTTTTTTGTAAGAGCCACGTGAATCACTGAAGAATATTGTGGCTGGATAGAATAAATTGCATCACACAAGAGAACTGCAGTCTGATCTTTCTCTTGCAAAAGTTCCTGAAAATAATTCCAACCACCATTCACATAGTAAATTTTGAAAATGTAACACTTTTTTGCCTTAACTCCAAGTTAACATCAGTCAATGCAATGTAGCAATTTGAGTCTCCAAACGGTTCAAGGATTTCAATCAGAACAAGAGCCAGGTCAAAAATGAATAACAGATCTAACGCAGCAGAGTTGTTTGATTGACATGCTGTAAATCCACCATCAAGAATTGTTAGCACTTGGTCCATAGCCCTTAATGTTAATTCATGTGCTCATCCAGGTACTTTCGGGAGAGTCTCTGCCATTCTCCCAGGCAGCGTATTCCAGACTGTCACTATCCTCTGGGTAGTTTTTCACCCCAAACCTCCTGCCCCTCATCTTGCATCCATAAGATCATCATATTGTGATCTCCACTAAAAGACATCTCAGTCACTAGCAGGTAGATTAAAATTACCAGCATTTATTGCAAAATCTGTTTTCTGATCATTCAAATAGATTCTGCAATGTAATATCACTTCCTTGCATTGAATTAAGCCATCAGTAAACTGCTGCTATTCTTCATAGGGATCATAGTGTTGGAGAGGCCTATAGAGTCTGCACTGACACATTAGAAACACCTGAACTCACACCTAATCTCATCTGTTAGCACTTGGTCCATAGCCCTCAATGTTAATTCATGTGCTCATCCAGGTACTTTCGGGAGAGTCTCTGCCATTCTCCCAGGCAGCGTATTCCAGACTGTCACTATCCTCTGGGTAGTTTTTCGCCCCAAACCTCCTGCCCCTCATCTTGAACTTATGTCTTCTCATGACTGACTCTTGAACTAAGGGGTACAGCTGCTCCTTATCCATTCTATCCATGTCCCTCATAATCTTGTATCCCTTGATCAGATCATAGCTCAGTCTTCTGTGCTCCAATGAAAACAACCCAAGCCTATCCAACCTCTGAATAACTTAAATGTTCCACCCCAAGCAGCATCCTTTAAAGTTCCTCTGTACCCCCTCCAGTGCAATCATATCCCTTCCATGTGCCTTTTTCGCCACCCTACTAACATGCTATCTACCTTCAGAGATACGTGGATAAACATGCCAAGGCCCTTTTGTTCCACAGAACTTGCTAGTATCCTACTATTTGCTGAATAATCATAATACTATTAGGAAGAGCAATAGTTGTGCAAGTTTAATCCTCAAATCAAATAAGACAATGAGGTAAAATCCTTCCTTAAAACTTATCTTTTTGATATCTGATCTAGTATCTCCTTAAGTAGGAGGTATTAAGTTGGTGTTATGTTTTTTCTAATGTTCCATTGAATTGCCTTAGGATGCTTTAATACATTGAAGAAGCAACATAAATGTGAGTTCTTGTTACTGTTACTCCATACTGCCTACTCCTATCACTGGGTGGAAGGATTTGGCCAGGAATTCCTTCAAATTATCTGTGAAATAGATCACCATCCCAGAACAATGACAGCAGCCTGCCTACCTATCTTGTTCCAAAGCATGTGCATCATCTAGTCTGAAATGTATATTGAATTAGTCTGCCAAAGAACTAACAGTAACCTAATTTAGCCCTATTTATAGTTTCACTAGCAAACAAAAACCCAATAAGTCATCCATCATGGAGAAAAGTACTTCAGTTTTCTCACACAAAAAGTATCCACTCAAGCAGAAAACCAGAGCACACAATTAGATGTTATGATGCTCATGATTTGAAAGGTGTCATGAAGCCAGTATTTTAATGTATGTTTCTTCCTTGTTTGTACAGGAGTCTCTGATGAGCCGACTGCAACTCCTAACGCCTCGAAGAAGCCAGAATCTTACAGCACTCATTTTGTGTTCCATTTCTTGCGAGTACCTGTACATGTATCTCTGGAGATTTGGATAGGCAGTTTGAAAAGGGAGCACAGATGAAGCACTAAGAATGTGTGAACAGTAACTTATGTTGGTGGCGGGGTGAGGGGGTTGGGGGTAGGTAGTAGAAACAGATATCTTACCTTACTTGCAGCATTCTAAGAATTGGATGTCATTGCACCGACATATAAAAGAGTATTAGCCTTACCTATTGGTATTTGAGTCTATCTAGAGCTTCCTGTTAGATTTGGGGACAGTTGCAGAGGAACTCAAAACCTCTAAAATACAGTTGTGTGCTTTGCACAGCAGTTACTTACCACTGTTGTCGTGGTATCTCTGATAGATGTCTTGCTGTGTGTTAAGGGCGGCAGTTGAAAATCTAAATCTTTCAGCTTTTAGTATTCCCAGGGTAGAATCTGTCACGAAAAAAATACTTTCACAAGCAAGGATTATTTTGTGTATCAGTTGGGAAGGCGGAGAGTTGGAAATGAAATGGGAGTAGTGAGGAGGTTGGGAAAATCTGTATAATTGTAATAAGTGAAATGGAAGAAAAATTGAAGTGCATTGCAAACACAATGGAGAAGGTGGTCCAAACTGTGCACTATGAACACAGTGTTTGAGGCCATGATAGTGTCTTCAGCAACTACTTTTAAAACTAAGACCTATAAGCCAGAAAGTTCACCATTAACCATTCATTATTCTCATCACAGAGCAAAGAAGGATTATGAGATTTGTGACAACATTTAGTTGCTGATGTACTCTTCCATCCAGAATGTGATCCTGTGTATTATCCAATGAGCAATATTGTGAGAGTGGACATTCACCCAGCAGGTGTAATCCTCTCAGGCTATTTTTTGTAATTTAACTTGGGTTTTAGGTGTGAGTTGCATATCTGATGACTCTTCCTTGCAGATGTAAAATAGTTCAAATAGATGTTTCACAATCACCTTAACCTTGGCTCTAAGGTTTTTATATGTTTTAAGCACGAATGTTTCTTACAGAGGTCAAGAGGCTTTATTCTCTGTCTGTTGAATTAGTAAACCAAGATAGTTATACAAAACTGTGCATAGGTGGTTTTACTTTGCATGCAGCAAATATTGTAATGCTGTTCACAGAAAACTTTTTCTTTTCCATCTGTTTCTACATTGAATAATTCCTCCATAAAAGGTTTAAGAGGAATTTGAAGATTTCCTGCACCGTGCATTCCCTTCCAAGGATTTTCAAATTATCCCTTTACGTTACATATTTTTATATGCAATAATTTATTATTTCTTGGATTGCTTGAAGAAATCAATATAAAAACCATTTGAGATTAAAAATAAGTCCAGAAATACTTATGGTAAAATACTGTTTTTTAATCTTTACTAATTTTGTGAACAAGTTTTCATATTGCTTGTTTGCACTGCAGTGTGTTAATGGAATTGAGCAGCCTTTGTAGCCTACTTCCATTAGTTTATTTCGTCTCACATTAAATATTAAAAACCCTCATGTCAGATCCCATGAGCTACTCCATAATTCACATAGATTACTTTTGAACTAGTACCATGATAAACCGGCGTGCCTGTTAGTTTGCGCATATTTACCATGCTGTAGTACGAATTAATTGTCAAAGCAATGGAATTCTACTCCAAACAGTATCTTGGAAAATGTAGTGAAACTAGAATATACATATTATTTCCATTATCATGTTCCATGAGAGTCACATGTTCATTATTAGCTTAAAAGACTTTTTTTCTAAATATAATTGACAGCCAAATAGATAATCAGATTATCCACAGTGATTGAATTTTATTTTAAAACCATATATTGTAATATAAACACTGCATATTTTAAATTGAATCTTATATGAGCTGTATTGTATTGGTTCAGCAAATAACTGACCAACCCTTAGGAGAATTTCTGTAAATAAAACCTGTCACAAGAGAACCATCTATAACAAAATTATATAAATAACTTAGGACAGTATTAATACACAACTTAAAAAATGTTGTACAAAAGCAATGAAGAAATAAAGGCCAACAGGTATTGCACTGAAAATGCAAGATGAAGTTTTGCATTATTTGTGGTGTGCATGATTTTATTACAATATTAGTGAATCCCCCATGGCAAAATGCTGATGGTGAGCCTAAGGATGTACTACTCAACATTAGAACATTACAGCTGTAACCTCTGAGTTTCAGGACGTTATAACAGGGGACACCTCAAAGATCTGCCAAGGACTGTGGAACTCTATCCCTATTCCCCTCTACCTCATTCCTCAAAGTTCCCAGATAGGATTTGCACAACAATTGTTTGGGAAGGGAAAACGTCCCTTGGACAATTGCCCTGATTGCAAACCATCTAAAAATGTGATTTAAATTGCAGACTTTGGATGGTTCCAGCTGTGTTACATCGATAGATGCCCAGATAAAGCTAGAAGGATTGCAACCACTTCTAACTTCTGTTACTTCTGTACAGACTCACACTGATGTTCCCATAGGATTTTCATTATCCTTCAACTGAACCCCTAGGGGACTCCCCCAATACCCTTACCACCCAGGTCAACCCACCTCCCCTCCCCTCCCCCCTCCTGATATAGAACATAGAACACTACAGCACAAACAGGCCCTTCGGCCCACAAGTTACACGGATCATACCCATACCTACTAGGCCACAGAACTATCTGTAACTCCCAAACCCATTTAATCCCATGTACTCATCCAGAAGTCTTTTAAAAGATCCTAGTGAGTTTGCCTCCACCACCACTGATGGCAGCGGATTCCATTCACTCACCACTCTGAGTGAAAAACTTACCCCAACATCTCCTCTGTACTTGCTGCCCAGCACCTTAAACCTGTGTCCTCTCGTAGTGCCATTTCAGCCCTGGGAAATAGCCTCTGAGAATACACCCTATCTATTCCTCTCAACATTTTATAAACCTCTATCAGGTCGCCTTTCAACCTCCTTCTCTCCAGGGAGACGAGACCTAGCTCCCTTGACCTATCTTCATAAGGCATGCCTCTCAATCCAAGCAACATCCTTGTAAATCTCCTCTGCACCCTTTCAATAGCTTCCACATCCTTCCTGTACTGAGGCGACCAGAACTGCACACAGTACTCCATATGGGGTCTGACAACGATCTTACAAAGTTGCAGCATTACCTCCAGACTCCTAAACTCAATCCCTCGCATAATGAAGGCCAGTACACCATATGCCGCCTTGACCACATCTTCCACCTGCGAGGCCGATTTAAGAGTCCAATGGACCCGGACCCCAAGATCCTTCTGCTCCTCAACATTGTTAAGCCTCCTACCATTGATATTGTACTCCTTCATCCCATTGGTCCTGCAAAAATGGACCACTACACACTTATTTGCGTTGAAGCCCATCTGCCACTTCTCCGCCCAGTCTTGTCTGTGTCTTGCTGCAACTTCTGACATCCGTCCAGACTATCCACAACATCACCAACCTTTGTATCGTCTGCAAATTTACTAACCCATCCTTCCACTTCCTCATCCAGATCATTTATGAAAATGATAAACAGCAAGGGTCCTAGAACAGATCCCTGGGGCACTCCACTGGTGACTGACCTCCATGCAGAAAAAGATCCATCCGTAACCACTCTCTGCCTTCTGCAGGCAAGCCAGTTCCGGATCCATAAGGCAACAGTCGCTTGGATCCCATGTCCTCGCAGCTTCTCAAGAAGTCTTGCATGGGGGATCTTATCAAACGCCTTGCTGAAATTCGTGTAAACCACATCCACCACTCTTCCTTTGTCAATGTGTTCAGTCACATTTTCAAAGAACTCTGTTAGGTTCGTAAGGCACGACCTGCCCTTGACATAGCCGTGTTGACTATTTCAAATCAAACTAAACTTCTCTAAATGCTCGTATACCCTGTGCCTCAGGATCCTCTCCATCAACTTACCAACCACTGAGGTCAGACTCACCAGTCGGTAATTTTCCGGACTATCCCTGTTCCCTTTCTTGAAAATAGGAACCATAATGCAGGATGACCCAACCTACAGGATTCCACCCCCTACTAGCCCCCCCCCCCCCCCCCCCCCCCCACACACCCACACACACACACACACACACACACACACACACACCCCGCCGGTCCCATTCTCCCCAAGGTTTCTCCCTTTGGGATTTCTACTCTTCCCCCAACCTGAATCAGGTCTGTGCCCCTCCCAAGGCTCAACCCAGCTTGAAATCTCCTGGAGTTTGTCCTACCCCTGACTAAACTTCTCCCAGGACCAGACCCAAGTGCCCTTTTTGTGTGCAGATAGTGGAAGAGTTCTAAGTGAGAGGTAATTGTAACCTAACTGAGCTGAAGGGACTGATTTGTTTGCCTGTTTTACCTTTCATTCAGTATTACTTCACATTTTAGTTAATGTTAATATCCTGTGGCAAACAAATCATTAGGAAACAGTACTGGTCATTTTGCTGCCATCATACTCATTGATGTCGATCAGTTTTTCTCACTAGAGATTTTGCACACACATAATGAAACTGGAACACTATTTATTACTTAGCTTATTGTCTGCAGGCTCTGTTCCCCCACTTTGCAAACACTCTTGAACCCATTAGCTGGCCTCTGAATTCATAAATCTTTTTATTTTCTGTGAAGAGCAAACTACTGGGACATAAATAAAGCCTACAGCTCACTGGCATTGTCATAATATGCCAAGTGAATCCACATCACTAGATTCAGATAATAGCCAATTTCTAGGCTACATAGTTCACAGGATTTTAATGCCTACAAACTTGATCTGAAGCATGAGCTTTGATTTGGAACTATTGGGAGAACCTTTTCTGAACTGTACTGCTAAGGGAGGATTCTGTATGTAATTTGTAGCAACTTTAGATGGAGAAACCTTGTGCTTTCCTTTTAACCAAGCCTGTGATTTCCCCAAAACTAGTTTTGATTTAAGGTGATTGGAGAGGAATTTACTGATTTTTTTTTTTTTCCCCAACTCTCTGCTCTATCTTCTATTCCTTTGGATTACCAGCAGTTTTATCTTTCTTTGCCTCTGCCAGGAAATTGCATGGCTTTGCATGGATAGAAAAGTGCATTTTGTATGTATAAGACCTCACCTGAAACATTGAAGAGGAAAGCTTTTTAACTTTTTATCTTGCAGAGGTTGTCCATGCATTGCTACTGTAAAGGAGCATGCTGAGACCACAAGCTTGGTATACATGGAGCTTTGTATTTTTGATTAGCTTGCCATTGGCCTGCCCTGGACTATTCAACTTTGTAACAGTCTGGCAACACCAATTTTAAATCCAACCGATTTATTTGATAGTTAATCTGCGAGCTTTCGACTTCGTCAGGCAAACGCAGTGCTCAGGTCTGCAATAGCACACATATCAGCTGATATGTATGCTATTGCAGACCAGAACACTGCATTTGCCTGACAAAGTCGAAAGCTCGCAGATTTACTATCAAATAAATCGGTTGGATTTAAAATTGGTGTTGCCAGACTGTTACTGAGTTTACCCCAGTCCAACGCGGGCATCTTTACATCATGACTACTATTCAACTTTGACGTGACTGTTGAGGCTTTGACAATCCTGGTATTGATTTCAGCATCAAAGGATAGTATTGCTGATGATGGTTGATCCAAGGAACCTGGAGCTGTCGATAACCTCTGCAGTGACATTATCAGTGTTGATGGAAGGTAGATTCTACATCCTGGCCGTAACTTTGGTCTTCCTGGCAGTGATCATCAATTTGAATTCCTTGTAGGCCCAGGAAAACTAATCTGCAAACTGCTGCAAGTGAAATTCAGTATGGGATGCCAGCATCATCAAACAGCAATTCATAAATTAGGACAGTGCACGCTTTGGTCGTGCCTGAACAGCTTGCAGTCAGCTCTGGCATGCAGGTCAACATCCCTCGAGTAACTAAAAAAAGATTACAACCACTTCCAACAATAACAGCATGGAGAAAAATATACCAAAGAAAGTTGTTGCCAGGGCACAGTCCTGTTTTACGTAAAAAGCAAGAGAATAACTAAGGAAACATTTGAGCCAATTAGAACTAAAAAGTTAACTTGTGTATGGAGACACAGCTGTAGGCATGGTTCTTAAATTCTCACAAAAGAGAACCTGCAAGGCAGATATTGTAGTTAAGAATGGGGAGTGTAAAATATTGATTGGAATAGAGGAAATATCTGTGTTTAGCATCTTTGAAAGTGAATAAATTTCAAAGATAGATTCAATTTAACCTAAGCCATTATGTGCAACGAGGGAAGAATAGCAAAGTTCCTGTCCCCTCTGGGTAGAAGTGAGGTATCAAAGGTTTGGTGGACAGCCTATATTGTACTGTTGGAGGAAGGCATTGCCTGAGTAATTAGGTTAGTTGGCCTAAACTTGGTTGTGGGCAAACTATTTTAAAAATAAATTCTAAAAGGTACTATGAATCTTAATTTTAGAAAGGCATAGATTAATCAAGGACAATCATCATGGTTTTATGAAGGGAAGATCATGTCTGACTAACTTAATGAATTTTTTGAGAAGGTAACAAGTAGGGTTGATGTGGTCTACATGGGTTTTCACAAGATTTTTGACAACACTTCCCATGGCAGACTAGTCAGACAATTACAAGCGAATAGAAGTGGCAAGTTAGATTCAGAACAGTGGCAAGAAGAAAAGGGAATGGTTGGCAAGTGTTTATGCATTTGTAAAGCTGTTTCAGTGGGGTTCCTCAATACTCTGTCCTTTGCTTTTTAAGGTATATGTCAATAACTTAAGTTTGCAGATAACACAAAAATTGTTTGCATGTTTGATATTGAGGAAGTAAGCTGTAGTTTGCAGGAAGATATCAGTGAACTTTTTAGTTAGGCAGAAGGTGAGAAATCAATCTGGAGAAGTTTGAGATAATTTTGGGGAAAGCAAACAAGATAAGGCAGTACACAATAAATTGTATAAAACTGAGTGCAGAGGAACAAAACAACCTTGGAATGTCCGCAGATTTCTAAATGTAGCAGGAGAGTAGATAAGATGGTTAAGAAGTCATATGGAATACTTTATTGACCATGACATTAGATACAAGAGCAAGAAGGTAATGCTAGTAAAACACATTAATTAGTCCACAGATGGAGTGCTCCATATAGTTCTGGTTGTGATACGAAAGAAAGAATGTAATCATGTTACAAACAGTGCAGAGGAGATTTATGAGGATATTGCCAAGAATGGAGGATATTAGCTGTAAGAAAATATTGGATTAGCTGGTGTTGTTTCTGTGGAACAGTAAAGGTTAAAGAGACATTTAGGGTGAGATTCTCTGGCCCGATAGCCACATGTTTCTCAACAGTGGGAGATTGCGTGCCATTAGCTGGCAGCAGGATTCTCTGATCTTGCCGCTGTCAAAGGGATTTCTCATTAAAGCCAGCTCACACCACTGGAAAACCCATGAGCGGGGGTTCGCTGCTGGTGGGATCTAACAGCCAGAGAATCTCAATTGAATTGTATAAAAGTGAGTAGCCTAGATAGACTGGATAGGAAGAACCTATTTTTGTTAGCAGAAAGTTCAATGAGCAGGATATGTAGATTTAAAGCCGCTATTGGAAGGATTAGCGAGGAGTTGTTGATTAACATCTACCAGAGGATATTGGAGATCTGGAAGTCTTTGCTTGAGTGGATTATAGAGGGAAAAAGTCCTCAATGCTGTTCAAAATACTTGGATTTGCATTGAAGTATCACAGCCTTTGGGTATGCAGTGGGAACTGGAAAGTGTAGTGAGGGTGGAAGGCTTTCTTCGACTGACATATACAAACAGTCGGATGGCTCACTCTTGCACAATAAATGTTTCTATGCTTCTGCGTATCTAATTACTTCCAATCATTCAAAAATTTAAAATACAGAATTTCAACTGTTATTGAGCAGAACATACTTTGCACTGAAATTGAGTTTGAGGTTTGATAATGTTTTTCGAAATCCAATTGATTTGAATTTACGTTGGAGAAATAAGTTCCAAGATTAAATATCAAATAGAGATGTTTTAGTTCAGCAACAGGAACTATAACGGAAATGCACTGTTAGATTTAAGATATCAGGAGCTCCAAAGCCATTGTCCCAAATATGGGATCAATTGCAGCTAACAGTGTTTCCTGGTGTATACATTTCCAAATAAATATGTTTACCCATTTGATTGGCAAATTATAACATTGATAAATTTAATTGTTGAATTTATGAAATGCAGTAACTACTTGGATAATTACAATGAACCATGAACTATTTCCTTTTTTGTTATCCAACAGCCCCTGAATGCTACCCTGGTGGCCACCAGCTCCTTCAGAACCCCTACAGAAGTGTGGACTTTGATTCACTCCGACTGCAACAGTCAGCAATTCAGGAGTTAATATGTGATCATTCTTTAACACCAGGATGGTATCGCTTTCAGATCTTCGATAAACCAGCAGAAATGCCAACAAAATGTGTGGAGGTATATAGTGTTTCAAAATGATCATATCATATGACATGCCATGAACAACAGAGACATGTCCATTTTCACATTTCCATTGGATGGAAAGATGTATTGCACAACAGCTGCAATCCAGTAGTGCTAAGTTTATAAAAACATGATGACAAGTATCCGAAATTAAAATAATTCTTGCTAAGTTCTGGCTCATAGTAAACTAGAAGGGCTCGTTTTTGACGCAAGTTGAAAGTATACGTGCAGATACAGCAGGCAGTAACGAAGGCAAATGGTATGTTGGCCTTCATTGTGAGAGGATTTGAGTATAGGAATAGGGACGTGTAAAAATGTATAGGGTGTTGATGAGGTCACATCTGGAATATTGTGTGCAGTTTTGGTGTCCTTATTTGAGAAAGAATGTTCTTGCTATAGAGAGTGTACAGCGAAGTTTACCAGGCTGATTTTTTGAATGGCAGGATAAGTCAGTTAGGATTATATTCATTGGAGTTTAGAAGAATGGGGGGTGAGGGGGGGGGGGGGGGGGGGGGGGGGGGGGGGGTGGCGGGAACTGATAGAAAATTATAAAATTCTAACAGGACTAGATGGTTAGATTCAGAGAGAATGTTCTTGATGGTGGGGGAGAGCAGAACTAGAGATCATAGTTTGAGGATAAAGGGCAAACCTTTTAGGCGTGAGGTAAAGAGAAATTTCTTCACCCAGCAAATGATGAATCTGTGGAATTCACTACCACAGGAAATAGCTGAGGTGAAAATGTTGTTGACTTCAAGAAGGAATTAGATATAGCTCTTGGGACTAAAGGGATCAAGGGATATGGGGGGAGGAAGGTGGCATCAAAGTATTGAATTTAATGATGAGCCATGGTCATAATGAATGGCAGAGCAAGTTCAAAGGGCCACATGCTTAATCCTGCTTTTATTTTTCATATATATTTCTCATCACTCTGTTCTGAGTTAGTTAATTTTATTTAGTAAACCTGTGCAGCATCCTGGAATTGCTTTCAGTAACCCTGAGCGCAAGAGGGAAATGTTCACTTACTCCTAATTCTTATCTAGTAATCCCTTTTGAAAGTTAGTGACTTTTTACAGAAGTTTCAAAAAGACATGAAAGGTTATATCTTTGGAGCAGTACCCGAAATGAAAGACAACTTACAGTTCTCCGAATTTGGTGAAATTTGGAGATAATGATTAGGATTTTACTGCCTTGCTCAGGCGAGACCAGAAATTCCCACTTGAGGTCAACCAAGATTTCTGTTGTTGGACTTTCGCCTACGCCAATTCTGTGGCAGATGAGGTGGTAGAGTTCTGGCCAATTTTTTTTCAGTCTTTCTAAAGTAATAATGTCTTACATTTCACTTAGCTAAACTGTAAGATTTCAAATTTGGGTACCTTTTCAACAACAAAAAACTAAAACGTATTTACATAGCACCCCTTAGGACAAATGCTAGCCAGCAGGTTGTTTTTACTTTACTATAATTGAATTATTTTATATACCAACTATTATGAATATTATTTGCACTCAAGAAATGTATAACATTTTCATAATCTAAATTGAATAACCTCATCAAACTTTAAAATGTTTCACAGTCAGGAGATTTGATCTGAAATTTAAATGTTCACTTTTGGAGTTGTAAAGCACTGGGGCTCATTAAATGTTTACATTTAGGAAAGTGTATAACAGCTGAATCTGAGAGTACTTTTTCCTAGAGTATTTTCACTAAGTACAATTTTATGAATTACATAACTTAGTATGTTCTGTGCTGAATTGATCGTATGAGATTGAACGAATGCTGTGCATTTTTTAGATATATCCTTTAAGGGAAGTTGGAAACAAAATGCACAAAACATCAAGAATGTATATGGCACCAGTTTTTTGATCAAGAAATCACGGTTCATGAATGTTCGTGAGTGAAATCTAACAGAAAAACAAATTAGTTTTCAGCTCTTAATACCCTAAATGTGGCAGTTCTTAATTATGTTATATCGAAATTACAGCTCCATTTTATTTGCAAAGCAGTTGAAACAATTGTGGTTAAATATAGTAGTTGTTTGTTGCTTTCCCTTTAATCTTTCATATTTCATTCTTTAGATGAACCACTGTGGTACTCAGGCCCCTGTCTGGCTGTCTTTGAGAGAGACTGAATCTCTGCCACAAGCTGGAGAAGTTAAGCATTTGACGGCCTGCGCAACATGGCAGTTTTTTTTCAGCACAACAAAGGACTGCTGTCTTTTCCGGATTCCAGTTAGTGTACGAAACTGTGGTGACTTTTTTCTGTACCTACTGCAACCTACACAGGGATGCATGGGATATTGTGCAGAAGGTAGGTTTGGGTCACATAAAATTGTATCCCATCAATGTAAATAAGTGACCCCAGGAACATTTATTAATTAAAATTTCACAATGAAATATTACTCGAAATTTTCAATGCAAAAACTTTTCTATCTATTTATTGTAATTCAGTATTCCATTTAACATTGAAGTTGATATACTTCCTTAGGTTCTGGTGTTCTGTAGATTGATTGTATATTTGTACAATGAGTTTTTTAATCTGAGCATTTTTGCAATGAGTTGAGGTAATTCCTTGGTCAATTTGAGAAGGAGGATTTAGGCATTGCTGGGCAATACATTTAGACTGTATAATCTCCATGGGTAGTTCGGTCAGCATTGGGCTGCTAGGGCATCTTTGTTCTGTAGGGAAATTATGACTTCTAACTCACTGTAGCTAAGGTTCCCCTCTGAGTCATTCACCATCCTGTCTTGAAAATAAATCACCTGCCATTCCTTTACTGTCGTTGGTTCAAAATTCCTGGAATTTCTCTCCCCAAGAGTACTGTGAGTGAATCTATACCTCAGGGACTACAGAGATTCAAGAAGGCAGCTCACCACCACCTTCTGTAGGGCAACTAGAATGGGCAGTAAATGCTGACCTTGCCAGCAATGCCCACATCCCATAAATGAATTTTAAAAAGTAGTTTATTAAAATAACGGAAGTTACACAAGCACTTATGATCAAAGACCAACTGTATTTTTGGCTATGGTCAATAAAATGCCCATTCTGAACTAAGAAGTATTCATTTAGCAAACATAAATGTTCTAGGAAAAGTACAATGGAGACGAAATTGTTCTTGCCAGTATTGCAAAATGGACTCATGTCAATTGTCAGCCCATTATGCATCTTTTCTGATGGTCTTTTTTCATTTTGATTTCAAAATTGTAGTTGTGTAAAATAAATTTGCACAACTAGTAAAGACTTGTTTTACCTTCGTTAAATCAAAAAGTGATTCAAAGGAAAAGAGGTTAATTTTTAATGTGTGGAATACTGAAATCAGCATCAGAGCAGGGGAGGATCTAATACCTGCTCAGGCAAATAAGAGCTATCTAATAATAAATCTACCATCTGTGTAACACAGATGGATTGTTTCAGCCAAACCTTTCAACTTCTACTGCAATTGAAGTTGAGACATCAGCTGTCAGATGCTGGTTTGGTCCATTGAGTTCTAATTAAGTTGGTCAACTTCCATGCTGGAAAGGATGGGCTTCAAGTTCTGTGCAAAACCCTGTGCCAAGTTCGCCAAATACTTCCATGTTCCTGGACTGGGACCTCAGTCTTCTGGCAGACCCAATACACCAAGCGTTTCAGAGTCCATAGCTATCAACTTGTTTTTCTAGGCCACCTGTCAAAGTCTTCATGTTAATCCTGTGTAGCAGAACTCATTTATGATGCCACCCTCCAGCTGCAGCTTACACATGCTAACTGTCTCACCATATACAGATACCTTCTCAAAGCTGCCTTCGAAAGTATTTGAGTTGATAGCTATAAGAGCAAGTGATGCTGTTTCTTTTTCATCACAGGTTTTCTGCTCTAACACCACCACCTCTTCTGCTTGGTCAGGTTGCAGTACTTCTCTATTTGAAAGGAGAAAGAGACAAGGGTAGAGTTGAGGTGAGGAGAATTGGGGAAAACAAAAGGTGCATTCTTATCCTACCCGCAGCTGGTAAATCAGAAGGCATTTTAATTAAGGTAGATGTGAGATGTGAGAAGGCATTTTATATACCAAGCATATTATCTTTAGAAGTTCCACTGCCATTACTAGCCATGGTCTCAAGTTTGTTGGTGTGGTTCAATGTATTCTGGTGTTGTGGTTGTCGTCATCATTGAGTAGGTGGCAATGAGTACAAACTGTGAGCATTGGCTGCAGTGCTATTTATGGGAGGATGGGATGAAGAATTTGAAATTATATTTGAGCCTTGATTGCTGGAGATTATTTGGAAGCATTTTGCGCTATACCATGTCAGTGTCATCACTGTGTTCTCCTTGTTCACACTTACTTCCATAACCCCATTTAGAAAATGCTGTAGCCAGAATGCACCTCCTGTTTAAAAGGTCCAGGTGAGCTTTACACAGTGCAGATTAGTTTTAAATGATACGAGCCTCTAATGATTTTACTCAGGTGTGTAATCATTTACTAACATAGCTTGTACTGGCTGCATGTAACCATCATTTAAATGAACAAGCAGCACAAACTTTGCATGGATTTTAGTGTATTTCCCAGCTGCTGTAGAACTTATATGTATTATTTCTTTGAAATCAATGACATGAAAAACTGATCTGTTTCAGAACAGGAGAAGGATAAGCATTGTAAGGGGAATAATTAAAAATTGACTGCATTGAAAATTGCAATGTCTCTGTCTACTTAACAGGTTTAAGGGATGAATGGTCTACTCTTGCTCCTACATTCTTCTGTTTCTATCCCCATTATATCCTTAGGTTCTGTATTTTGTCATACTATTTAAGATTCCATTGTATTTTTCAGTGTTAAATGTTTAGTTTTTTATTTTAAACTTTTGCAAGTAGACAGCTGATTAAAAATCCTTTCTCTCCAATGTGCTTTCAACATTTGTTTCATCAACATGTACCAATTCAGTACATGCACTTAACAGATTACAGAATCCTATGCTTTTAGACTGTTCAGAGGTCAGGTCAACTATTGTGTAAATATGGTATCACAGTGTGGTATATTTTGTGTTTTTTATGAAAACATATGTTTTTCATCAAGTACAAGCATATAATAAAAGGGGAGGTATGTGTTTACAACAAAACCCAAGACAATTTGATTATGTTAGGAAGCTTTGTTTTGACTGTGAAGTGTATCTGCCAAAATTACAAACAAATGTACAGTGATTTTTAATTTCAGTAGCAGAACCATATTTCACAAGAAGAATATAAACTTCATACTACCTGAGTCATTGCTCTGGCAAAAATGCAAGATAATAAAATTTAAGAAGCTTGTTCTTCTGTAGATGGTAATTTGAAAATCATGGAGCAGCAAAGCAATTAATCAAATGAAGCATCATGCATTTTTTATGTTGGAATTATTACCTGTAAGACCAACACTAATTCCAAGACTAACTCCAATTCATTTGGTATTAAATGATAATTAATGCCACTAGTACTATCAGATATTTAGCATGTTTGACTTTTTTCTTTTTCATTTCCTATATAATGTTCAGAAATTATAGTTCAGTTTTTATAGTCAACGTACATAGCCGTCAGCTTTGTAATGTTATAAGAAAAAAGCTTGTTTTGAGTGAATCATTTAAATAGTGGCTGAAAACCAATCACTGAATTCCCAGGAAAACTCACGGAATGTGACCTCCCTGTCAGACTAACTCTTCTGTCATTCAATCTCCGCTGTCTTCCACCTTATGGTAGGTCTTTGTCTTTAAGGTGTAGCCCTGATCTATTCAGTAAGTAAAGGTCCACATTTGATCCCTTAATATCTTGTCTCCATGCTTGCTCGATGTGAGCGCATGTAGATACCCAGTCTGCAAGACACACATCAGAAATGTGTTCTCGCATTCACCATTTCCCTGGATGAGTGAGGCTTCCGCATTACTGAAGATGTTTGATATCTTCCAGCAAAAAGCAGTTGTATGACTGGAATATCCATCACCTTAAACATTCACTTCTTTGCCCATTAATGCACAATATCAGCAATGTGCACTTTGTGCATTTGAAGGTACTGTTGGTGAGTTGGCTGCAGTGCATCTAGTATAATCTCCCATTGTTACCTGTGTCTCAATTTGAGGATGAAATCTGCTCAAGATCACAAGTTCTTAGTGTGACTGACCAGACCGATTCACAACCCAGAGATCTTCGAGAACATGGGGCAGCATATCCCATGAGATAGTGAGATCAGGAGTACAAGATTTGCTTTCTTCTCTTTGCTTCCCCTGCTGCTGCTCTGTCTTATCATTAAGACATGGTGTGATACAGCTTGATTGACAGGTTGTTGCCTTTTTAAATGATTGATAGCAAGCCTCTCAAAGGAAATTAGGGATGGTCAATAAATACTGGCCTAAGCATTGATATTTGTATCCCATGAGTGAACAAATAAACGTAAGTTCTTCCCAGTCATTAATGTCAATGGTGTCGTGCTTCAAGAAGAGTTTCAGAGTGCCTTTGAAGAGCTTTATTTTACCTCCCCTGGAAAACTAGTGATTCTTTTTGACCACCTAGGCATATTGTTCAGTCCATCAAAGTTGATTTTGCAGGAGTTTTTCCTGAATGCTTGTGGAGCTACCTTCAAGAAAGACAGTAATATTTGTTTGAGGGTCCTCCAATTGAATCCGAAGAATGTAGTGAAGGCATTGGTGATGGACATTAAAAATACAGGAGCTTTGAAGTTATGCAAATCCTCAGCCCTTTAAAAATAAAAAGCTGCTTGAATGTGTCAATGAGATGTAAAACATAACGCCAGCTGTGAAGCTTTCAAATCCTCAGTGAGTGTTCTGTTTTAAAGTTGCAACAGCTGTTTATTTACATTTTCCTAAGGACTATCAGTAGGTAATGATGAATGCTTGGTTGCTGTTCCTGATTGTCATTATTTCAGGAGGTGATCGTAATTTCAGCTTGTTTGACAGCTCAATGAGGTTAGAAAAGAAGCAGCAATCTTTGATGTGGGATTATAAATTCAAGATTTAAAAAACTTTCGTGGGATATGGGCATTTTCCATCTACACCAGCATTTATTGTCCATCTCTAATTGCCCTTGTAAAGGTAGTGATGAACTGCCTTTTTGGATCATTGTATTCCATATCGTGTTTCAGTACAGTTATGAAGGAAGTTCCAAGATTTTGATCCAGTGACAGTAAAGGCATGGTGATTATACAGTTCTTACCCAGATGGCACATGTCTTGCAGGGAAACTTGCAGGTGGTGGTTTTTCCATGCATCTGCTGCCCATGTGTTTGAGATGGTAGAGGTCACTGGTTTGGAAGTAGCTATCAAAGGAGCCTTCCTGATTTGAATCAGTGCATCTTGTAGATGTTATACACTTACCAATGTGCATCAGCAGTAAAGGGAGTGAATATTTAAGGCAGTGGATGGGATGCCAATCAAGAGCGCTTAATGGCATCCCAGATGTCCTAGATGGAGTAGAACTTCTTGAGCGTTATTGAAGCTAAACTTGTCCAGGCAAGTGTATTTTATCACGTTCTTGACTTGTGCCTTGTTGATAATAGACAGGCCTTGGGGAGTCAGTAGATGAGTTACTCACTGCAGAATTCCCAGTCTCTGACATCTTGTAGCCACAGCATGTATATGGCTGGTCCAGTTCAGTTTCTGGTCAATGGTAACACCGAATGGTTGATATTCAGAGACTCAGTGATGCTAATGCCATTAAATGTCAAAGAACATTGATTGGATTCTCTCTTCTTGAGGAAGGTCATTGTGTGGCGTGAATGTTATTTTCCATTTATCAGACCAAACCTCAATGTTGTCCAGGTCTTGTTGCACAGATTGTACAATGTTCAGCACCATTTGAAACAATCATCAATGAACGTGCCCCATCTGACCTTATCATGGTCATTGATAAAGCTGTTGAAGATGGTTGGGTCAATGACACTACCTTAAGGAACTCTTACGTTGGTGTCCTGGAACTAAGGTGATTGACCTCCAATAACCACAATCATCTTCCTTTGTGCTCGAAATGACTCTAGCCACTGGAGAGTTTTCCTTATATCCCAATTGACTTCCAATTCTGCTAAAATCTTTGATGACATATTTGGTCAAATGCTACTTTGACAATAGGTCAGCGACTCTCACCTCGCCTCTTGATTTCAGCCCTTTTGTCTGTGTTTGAACGAAGGCTGTAATGAGGTCGGGTGCTGAGTTGCCCTGAAGAACCCAAACTGAGTGTCTGTGAGTAGGTTACTGCTGAGTAAGTGCTACTTGATAGCACTGTCAATGACACTTTCCATCGTTTTACTGATGGTCGAAAGTAAACTAATGAATTGGCTAGGTTCAATTTATTATATTATTTGTGGACAGGATGAACCTGAGGAATTTTCCACATTGTCAGATAAATGACAATGTTGTAACTGTACTATAACAGCTTGGCTAGGATCACTTCTAGTTCAGAGACTCATCTTCAGTACTGTTTTCAGAATGTTATCAGTTTTTGCAGTATCTGGTGCCTTCAGACATTTCTTGATATCACCTGGAGTAAATTCAGTTGGCTGAAAACTGGCATCTATGATGCTGGGGACTTGAGAGCAGGCTAGGATGGATCATCCTCTTGTCTCTGTTCACTGAAGCTGGTTGCAGCAGTTTCAGCTTTGCCTTTTGCACTGATGTGGTCTGCTATTCCATCATTGAGGATGGGGATATTTGTGGAGACGACTCCTTCAATTAGTTATTCAATTGTCCACCACCATTCACAACTGGATGCAACAAGATGGGACTGTTTAAATATGATTCATTGATTGTGGGATTGCTCAAGTCTATCTATTGTATGCTGTTTCTGGTTTGGCATGTAGGTAGTGCTGTGTTGTAACTTCACCAGTTTGATCTCTCATTTTTGAATTGCCGGATATGTTCAAAATCTGGCCCATTGAGCACAGTGGTACTGCACGCAACATGAAGGAGAGCATCCTCAGTATGAAGGTGGGGATTCATTGCAAAAAGGATTTTGCGGTTGTCACTCCGCAATACTGTCATGGAAAGATGCAAGTACAACAGAGATATTGGTGAGGATGAGGTCAAAAAGTTTTTCCCCTCTTGGTTCCCTCACACCTGCCACAGACTCGATCTAGCGTTATGTCTGTTGTGATTCACCCAGCTCAGTCAGTCGCCATGATACTGAGCCACTTTTTGTGATAGGCATTGAAAATATTCTGTGCACTTGCACCTTGGTGCTTCTTTCAAGTTATGTTTAACATGGCAATGATTCATTGGTCGAGAAGGGCAGGTTTGAGGGTGCGGGTTGGGGGGGGCGATCAGTGATGACCATCAGTGTTCCTGCTCATGTTTTACTTGATGCCATGTGACTTCATGGGGTCCAGAATCGATGCTGAGGATCCCCAGGGCAACTACCATTATGTTGCCACCCCAGGGATAGTGTTGGTAGTATTTGGGACATTGTAAGATACGAGTCCAAAAGCATGATTATTGTTACTAATATGTAGCCATTTAAAAACAAATGTATAGTATAGGTAAAATAAAAAGTTAGAGAGAGTGTTAGCTATTAACTTTAAAGTTTAACGGACAAATAGAATACCATACAGTTTATACATGTGTATGTGTGTTATCATGATGGAAGTCAGTGTAGCACAAAATGGAGAAATAATTTACTAGATCTACTTCAAATCCCAATCTTTGCAAAAGGAAAATTGGACCCACTATTCACTTGGATGATTTAAAACTATTAATCAAATTGGCATTTGGGATCATGAAGATAGATTGGCCATTCTTATCCTTGAAAGACAAATAGGTGAACTATCTGTTTCCTCATCAGGCTATGCTATACATAGTGAAAGAGGTAACATTAGGTTGAAGCACTGATTTGGTTGACTATGTGTTGGAATACAATGCTGCAACTGGTTGCAAAATTGGAGAGTAAGAACAGTGTAAATTAACAAAGATAATGAGTAAGTTAATTTATTGGAACTTAAACCCCAATATTTATTTCATTCTGTCTCAGTTGTATCTGAAACAAAAGAACAAAGCAACTGTGGTCCAGAGGAGACTGAAATTGGAAACACTTGCAGAGGTAACTATTTACATAATTCATGTTATCCTATCAGTAATATTTATGCATTCATTATATTTATTCACCCAGAGCTAACATTACTTTAAGATCCTGGAAGTTAAATTGGCTAACTCTGAAAATTCATTGTGGTGAAGGTAACACATTAAATTCACACAGCCTGTGGTTTAAATATTTGCTGTGTGCAGCTACTGCTACCTGCACTGGTAATTGGCTGCATACATCATCAAGGAACCCAACAGCATGTGTAGCTAGCACACCGAGCTAGCCTTTAAAGGCACCTTTTTAAATGGAATGTGCATTGTGGCTGCAAGACATTGTGGGAATTTTTTAAATATTGAAGTCTATATTGCAAAAGATTGAAGAATGGCAAGAGAATTTGCATCAGGATTTTCTAACAATGCACTGGAAATATGGTGTAAAAATGTGAAGAAAGAAGAGGAGAATCCTGAGTAGCAGAAAGAACAAGTGACCTCCAAAGAGGTGTTAAGGGGAGAATAGAAATGAGTAACATAGAGTTGGAGGTTGATGATGGTACTGTTGCAAGAACATGAATTTAGCGCAGAATGAAGTTTAATGCTCTCATCTGAGTTGCCAAGGTAGGTGTATTCACCTTCAAATCTCAAATCCTACAACTAATCCCATCAACTGCTTAATTCCCCACACCCCCATCACCCATCTCTATCAGGCACAGCTCAATCCTAACATTCATATGCTTTACCTCACTTCATACTTATTACCGTTGGAAGCTTCACACCCAATTCACAGCACGCGCACACTGGCAGCTATTCAATTACTACAGCCAAATCACCCAAATTACTTTGCAAGTCACTCACTGACATACTTCTTTCTTTCTTGCAGGAGACACTAACACCTAGTAGCAAGTAGCAGCAAGAACTGAAGAAGGACATTTACATCTACATATTTTAACTGCTATGGAGGAGGCAGTGCTGGCTGTTATGGGAAGGGGCATTACTCAGACTGAGGCCATTGGCAGGGCTGGAAGGATCACTAACATAATTTGCATACCTAATTCTTGTTTTCATCTAACTTCTCATTCATCCCATGATCTCTCACAGGATTCAGATAGTGTAAGCATTTTTTTTTTGCTTTCTCCCCTAGTGTCACGACAACCTAATTCCTTTCCGCTTTTAATTTCTGATGTCTAAGAACTAGAATTTTCCCTGTCAGTAGAAGTAGTGAAATGAAGGGGCACAATCACTAAGTCTTACATTCAAAGGCCCAGTTTCAGACATTAACACTGCACTCATTTTAGAGGCTAGGATTGAAGAGGGATCTTTTCATGTAACACATTGGCCACAGATATGTTGGAGTGGAGGATGGGCAGAAATAGGTTAGGGAACCAATTCCAGTTCTCCAAAGGGTGAGGTGACAAATAGATACTGCTGCAGAGGGGTCAGTTATGAACTTCTATTCAAGTTGGCAGGGGAAATCTGTTACATGTACATAACTGCATGTTTGGTGCATTGGAAAGCCTGCCAGAAAACCTATAATCCATGACAGAGAACATGGAGGAATTTGCACTAGTTAAACAGAGGACTCTGCAAAGGCTTTTCCAAAATGGAATGAATGCTCAATTCCATCATTACACCTGTGGAATTCAACAGATACAACATCTGACGGTTATGTCACAGCGCAAACTGCAATCAGCCAGTATCTCAGTGCTGCAGAGGAAGCTCAAACTGCTGCAATTATGTTTCTTGATGCCACTATTATAAAGTGCTTCCAGGACTCTTCAGCAGTTAAACAATCTGTTCTCTTACAAATTAGTGGGATTGATGAGGCTCAAGCCATAACAGTGACTGTGATTCAAGTGAACTTAAACCCACTGTCTTCTCTCAGGAGGACAGCATTACACCTTTCACCCTTTGCCACTGAGTCAGTATTTTTGCCTATCAGCCAGCTAGCCCAGATTGCTGCAAATGAAGCTGAGATGGGGCATTCAACCTATAGGCTCAACCTTCATTCAGAGTCATCCTCCAAGGCTATTTGCAGTTTTCTCAATTGGAAGCCAGTAACTTCCCACTACCCATGCTGTAGCCACTGGGAAAGCTCCTGGTAGGAGTACTAGGAGAGGCAAAGATACACGGAATACATCAGTGCAGAGGCTCACATTCACATTGGGCAGCACGGTAACACAGTAGTTAGCACTGATGTTTCACAGCTCCAGGGTCCTGAGTTCGATTCTCAGCTCGGGTCACTGTCTGTGTGGAGTTTTCACATTCTCTTTGTGTCTGTGTGGGTTTCCTCTAGGTATTCCAGTTTCCTTCCACAGTCCAAAAATGTGCGGGTTAGGTTGATTGGCCATGCTAAGAAATTGCCCCTTAGGTGTCCAGGGTAGCGGAGGTTAGAGGGATTAGTGTGTATAATATGTAAGGATATGGACATAGGGTCTGGGTGAGATTGTGTTTGGTGCAGACTCGATGGGCCGAAGGGCTTCTTTCTGCACTGTAGGGTTCTATGATCTAGGTGATCAGTTGATTTTATTATATATGCATTATTTCATGATTGAATATGTTAATTTGGGTTTCTGTATGTATTTTCTTGTCTTTTTTTCCTGAGTGTTTGGATAGAGGATGCTTAATGCTAATGATAAAGAAAAGTGAAGTAATGTGGGATTGCTGATGAAGGGAGAGTTATAATTGAGATTACATGGAGCCCAAATAGAAGGGGGTTATCCATACTGCACCTCCCCCCGCCCCCACTTGTTTTGTTGCTGTGCTTCACCTTGTCAAGTTTCAATTACTTGTGCTCCCATTCCTCAGATTCTTGCCCAATAGATGGGGACACCTGTTGTTCCTTTAGAATGGTGAGGTTATGCAGCAAGCAACATACTACGACAAATCTTGATACCTACTCAGTACTGTAGGAGACTAGTGTAGATTGACAGAAGCTTAACTTTTAAAAATTCTGTCATGAGATGTAAGTGTCGCTGGCTGGGCCAACATTTATTGCCCATCCCTAATTTCATCGAATGGATTGCTTTGTCAAGAGTCAACCACATTGTTTTTAGTTTGGAGTCGCATGTAGGGCAGACCAGGTAAGGATGGCAGATTTCCTTCCAAAGGAAATGAATGAACCAGATGGATTTTTTCCAACAATCAGCAATGGTTTAATGGTCCTTATTTGAATTTTATTTTCAGATATTTTTTATTGAATTCAAATTTCACCATTTACTATGGTGGAATTTGAATCCAGATTCCATAACATTAACTTGACCCTCTGGATTTCTAGACCAGTAACAACACCACTATGCTACTGTATTCCCCTGCTAGTATAATACACATTTACCTGCATGTACGATGTGTGTTGTCATACATCAGCTGAATAATTAAGAAAATGAAATCCTTTTTGTTTTATGAAAATAGGTGAATTGATGAGGTGAATGCAAGGTGTTGAGCATGTTGTGAGTGTTACTCTGCATCTCAGGTATATCAGCAATCCTTGCAAACTCTTGTCCATGCTTCAGCAGATTATCTCTGGCAGGAAGGAATGAGTTGAAACAGTTTTGCCAAGTGCAGAGAACTTCAGTAATCTCATTAATGCAGCTGTCTGCTGCAAACTGCAAAATGTTGCAGCAGTTTGGAAAGAACCTGCTTCATAGAAGTTAAGATGATCACACGCATTGTTGTCTTGCCCTGCTCTGAGGTCGCAGTTGGCAGGTTTCTGTCTCAACCTCTTGAGTATTGTCCGAGCTGTAGTTGAATTAAGAGCATTTCTTCCTTAAGATCATTGGCAAACATAGCCTCCTGCTGAGGGTCCTTCCTCTCCTCTCTCTCCTAGCAGCTTGCTCTCTTTTTACTGACTTCTCTTAATTTTGCAATTGCAGAGAAAACCAATCAAACCACCCATGCCTAGAAGCAGCACAATATTTTAAATAACCCAGGGAAGTTCTTCAGCACCTTGCCAGACCACCCTTTTAAAACTGCACAAACTTTATCCAAGTTTAGGAAATTTCCACAAATTACAATTGCAGCGGCAACTAGACATTGAGCAAATAACCTATAAGTGGTTTATGTTCGCTTTGTCTAGTGCCGGTGAATGATACTTTATCTTTCATTCCATTTAATATTATGTTCAGCTATGTAATATTAAGATGTGCCATTGCCTGAAAGTTTGGAAGGTGGGTACTAGTGTCGCTGATATTCATTGTGTTCTGCTCATTCTGCGTACACCTGGTGGTCAGTAGATGCCTATGTGCAAACCCCTTCACCAGAATAGTATTCTCACTTTTCATTGTGCATATCTGAGGTCCCATTTTCAAGTGTTAAGTGTCATTTAATGCCTAAAAACAGTATTATATTTTAACCTCAAATCCAGATCTAATAAAATTTAATTGATTGGAGACCAACAGTACTTCCTGATTTGTAAATTTTTTTAAATTATTTACATGCTTAATTCTATCACATTTAACTGTGACAGTAAAATTATTTTCTCAGTATTTATATATTTATTAAACTTTCATATTTTTTGACCAGTTACATACTTTTGTCTCCACTCCTGATTTCATCGGGGATAATTTCAATCATTAGTGGGAAGAACAGAAGAAATAGGTCAGATGAAATGTAAATCAGGTGGCTGATCTCTTTAACCTTGAGATAAAATTTAGAAATAACATCTGAATCTTTGATTCTCCTGGATTTATTATAACAATTTGTTTTCACTAGCAGTCCCCTTTTCCTTCTAACTCTAAAAGAGCATAAGAACCAGAAACAGGAATAGGCCATCTGGCCTCTGGTGTCTGCTCTGCCATTCAATAAGATCATGGCTGTTCTTTTTGTGGACTGAACTCCACTTACCCGCCTGCTCACCATAATCCTTAATTCCTTTACTGTTTAAAAATATATCTAGCCTTGTGTTAAATGCATTCAATGAGGTAGCCTTAACTGCTTCACTGGGCAGGGAATTTCACAGATTCACAACCTTTGTGTGAAGAAGTACCTCTTCAAGTCACTCCTAAATCTGATTCCCTTTATTTTGAGGCTATTTCCCCTAGTTCTAGTATAACTTGCTAGTGGAAACAGTTTCCCTCCTTCTGTCTTATTTGTTCCCTTCATAATCTTACATGTTTCTATAAGATCTCTCCTCATTTTTCTGAATTCCAGTGAGTATAGCCCCAGTATATTCAGTCTCTCCTCATTAGACAACCTTCTCAACTCCAGAATCATTCTACTAAGCTCTTCTGCACCCCCTCCAGTGCCAGTATATCCTTTCTTAAGTAAGAGACCAAAACTGTACACAGTACTCCAAGTGTGGCTCCACCAGAATCTTATAGAGCTGCAACATAATATCACTGTTTAAACTCCATCTCTCTAGCAATGAAGGTCAAAGTTCCATTTGCCTTCTTAATTATCTGCTGTACTTGCAAACCAAATCTTGAGATTGCTGCACAAGGATGTGCAAGTCCTTTTGCATGGCAGAATGCTGCAATTTTTTACCATTTAAATAATAGTCCATTTCGCTGTTATTCATATCAAAATGGATGATCTCGCATTTACCAACATTGTACTTTGTCCCCAGACCTTCGCCCATTCACTTAAGATTACCAATATCCCTTTGCAGACTTTCAGCGTCCTCTGCACACTTTGCTCTGCCACCCGTCTTAGTGTCATCTGTGAATTTTGACACATTACACTTGGTCCCCAACTTCAAATCATCTATGTAAATCGTAAACAATTGTGGTCCCAACACTGATCCCTGAGGCACAACACTGGTCACTGATCACCAACCAGAAAAACACCCATTTATCCCCACTCTGCTTTCTGTTAGTTAACCAACCCTCTATTCATACTAATACATTATCTGTAACATTGTGCACCTTTATCTTACATAGCAGCCTTTGGTGCGGCACCTTAGAACATAGAACATAGAACATTACAGCACAGAACAGGCCCTTCGGCCTTCGATGTTGCGCCGACCAATATAAAAAGCAATGCCCCTCCAAACTAAACCATTCCCTTCTCTTCCATATACTTATCAACTAACCTCTTAAACGCCACCAAACTTGGCGCATCTACAACTGCTGCAGGCAGGGCATTCCACTCCCGAACCACCCTTTGGGTAAAGAACCTACCTCTGATATCCGTCCTATAACTATCACCCCTTAATTTAAAGCTGTGTCCCCTCGTGCTAGCTTTCTCCATCCTAGGAAAAAGGCTATCACTGTCCACCCTATCTAAACCTCTAATCATCTTATATGTTTCGATAAGGTCCCCTCTTAGCCGCCTCCTTTCTAACGAAAACAACCTCAAATCCCTCAGCCTCTCTTCATAAGACCTGCCCTCCATACCAGGCAACATCCTGGTAAACCTCCTCTGTACCCTCTCCAATGCCTCCACATCTTTCTTATAATGTGGGGACCAGAACTGCACACAATACTCCAAGTGCGGCCGCACTAGAGTTTTGTACAGTTGCAACATGACGTTGCGGATCCGAAATTCAATCCCCCTACCAATAAAAGCTAAGACTCCATATGCCTTCTTAACAACCTTATCGACTTGACTGCCTACTTTCAGGGATCTATGCACATATACACCAAGATCCTTCTGTTCATCAACACTATTAAGAATCCTACCATTAGCCCTATACTCTACACATTTATTATTCCTGCCAAAGTGCATTACCTCACACTTTTCCACATTAAACTCCATTTGCCACCTCTCGGCCCAGCTCTGCAACTTGTCCAAGTCTCTCTGCAAACTATAACACCCCTCTTCACTATCTACCACTCCACCGACTTTAGTGTCATCTGCAAATTTACTAATCCATCCCTCAATACCCTCATCCAGATCATTTATAAAAATTACAAACAGCAGGGGCCCCTTGTCAAATGCCTTCTGGAAATCCAGATACACTATATCCATAGGTTCCCAATTTTGCACTGCACATGTAATGTTCTCAAAGAATTCCACCAAATTAGTCAAACATGACATCCCCTTCATGAACCAATGGGACAATTTATATCCAAATGTTTTTGGCTTTTAGTAAATCCACAAGTACGGGTGACCCAGCATACTTTTTCAAGAGCCACCAGTAGAGCAATTAGTGTCAGTAAGCTTTTGAGTTGTGCAATATTCACATCTCCAGATATCCAGTGGACGGCTGGAAAGTTATCAAGCTAATATCCTGTACTCCTTACCAGAGACATTAAGGATATTTTGGTGTTGCAACTGCTAACCCAGCACAGTTCAACCAAGGGAGCACAGAGATAAGATAAAGAGACCTAGATGATTTATGCAGCTTTGCTGCTTCACTGCTGATGTTCACACCCAAATTAGTCCCAGTGCATCTCTGGGATATGGAGGGAAAATTCATCCTGTATTCCCATATTTGGTCAGTGTGCAGTGACTTTTGCCATAATTGCATGTTTGTGAATTCAGACAGCATGGCGCATAACCACTATGCCATCATGCCTAACTTGCCTGACTGACACTTATCTCTAGTTTCATGTAAAGAATGAACCTTTTGCAAAGAACATAATGGCAGCTGGTGCACATAGGAAAATACTTGAAAGGAAAGAATCAAAGCCATCAAGAAGCTAGAAGAGAGGAAAATTTGTCCAAAGGAATAATAATGTTAAAAAAAATCCAAATTCTTTAATGCATGTGTTCATTATAATGGTCACAAATGTCAAGATATGAGAAGTTGGAATGGAGTTTCCTTGTGAAATAATTGAATTTTGTTCAGTGGCTAATCTGAGGATATCTGTCATCAAGTTATACCATATTAATGATTTATGCTTTTATTTACCAGCTAAATATCCACCATCTCCAACTGCTGTTGAAGTTGTGGCTGAGTTAGATAATGGCAGTATTTATCTGAAGTGTTCCTTTGAAAGTCCAGTAGTAAATAGTTCTCTTGGATTTATTATCACCTGGTTCCGACTGTCTCCTGGTGGAACCAAAGAAGAGCTGCGTCAGGAAACAACAGTCCAGTCATTTTCCTTCATAGAATTGGATGGAGTAAATCTCAGACTTGGGGACAAGGTATGTTACTTTCTTATATTCAGAAAAGAATGTACTATGCCTTTGAAGCATCGCTGTTGTTTTATGAAATGGAAGCCCTGAAAATACACAAGCAGTCACTTCAAGATCATGCCCATTACACTGCTTCCTGTTGAAGTTTGCTGAGTCAGCTTTAATTTTCCTTGAGCAAACATCCAATATGTTTTTCTATAAGTTTTGGTGGTATTTGATGATACTGTGAAATATACAATTGTAGCCCATTTTAAAACCTATCTATTCTATTTCTCTTGAAGTCAGTGGAAAAGAAAATTTGAGTGAGATGAAATATAGGTTGCTAATTTTTCATTTTGCCTCTATTCAACAGTCCTCCTAATGGTTTTACTGGAGTGCATAGGTAATTTGTGATTCCTTTAATTTTTTTTTGCGCATGTGGTCATTTAGAGGGACAGGTTTGTGCATGGCCTGTACGAAACTCTCAGGTTACAGTGTAACTTTGGAAGGAACATTGCCTCTGTTTCTATTGCACATTTCAGTCCTGGTACAATAAATTATCTTCGGCTGAAGATGCTAATTTGCTTTTATTATTTGTTTCTGGAACCTGAGCATCACTAGTAAGGCCAACATTTACACCCTGTCTTTCATTGCCCATGAGAAGATGATGCGAGAATTCTATTCTGTCTCATTCTTTCATGTGATATGGCTGTCACTGCCCGACGTAATTGTCTTTGATAAGATAGTGGTGAACCATGCCTTGTTGAACTACTGTGGTACATATAGTGTAGGTCCCCCACAGTGATGTTAGGGAGTTCCAGGTTTTTAATGCAGCCACAAAGTAGTAATGGCAATATACTTCCAAGTCAAATGGTTTGTGGCTTGATGGGCAACTTACAAATGGCAGTTTTCCCATTCACCTGCAATCTTTGAACTTCTAGGTGGTAGAAGTTCCTGAATTTGAGAGACGCAGTTAAAGGAGCCTTGGTGAATTGCTGCAGTGCATGTTGTAATGGTGCACATTGATGCTACAATGTATTTGTGATGCAGTGACTTAAAATTTAAGATAGTGGATAGGGTGCCCATCAAGAAGGCTGCATTGTCCTGGATGGTATTGAGCTCTTGTGTGTTGTCAGAGAGGCACTTATCCCTGCAAGTGTAAAGTACTCTATCACGATTCTGACTTGTGTCTTGTAGATGGTAGACAGGTTTTGGGGAGGCAGGAAGTGAATTCTCACTGCAGAATCCCAGCCTCAGACCTGCTGTTGTAGCTATGGTGTTTATATGCCGACCCAGTGTTTTAGGCATGATAGAGGTGGTTTGAGGAGAGGAGGGGGAGTGGCGTTATTAGTTAACGATCACATCATAGCAGTGCAGAAAGAGGGTGGTATGGCTGAGTTAGGAATTGAGTCGCTATGGGTGGAGTTGAGGAATAGGAAGGGAGAGGTTACTATGTTGGGTGTGTACTACAGACCGCCCAACAGTCCGCGTGCCGTGGAAGAAGGGATATGTAAGGAAATTTTAGATAAGTGTAGGAAGAATAGGGTAGTTGTAATGGGAGATTTCAATTTCCCTGGGGTAGATTGGAAGGTGCCGAGAGCGGAAGGTGCGGACGGGGAGGAATTTGTACAGTGTGTTTTAGAAGGGTCCTTGGAACAGTATGTGGATAGCCCGACTAGAGAGGGGGCTATACTGGATCTGGTTCTGGGGAATGAGCCAGGGCAGGTGGTTGACGTTGTAGTAGGAGAGCATGTGTCTAATAGTAACTCTGTCTGCTTTAGGGTATTAGTGGAAAAAGATGAAGCCTGCCCTAAGGGGAGGGTGTTAAACTGGGGGAGGGCTAGATATAGCCAGATTAGTCAGGATCTTAGGGATACCGACTGGGATAAGCTGTTCGAGGGTAGGTCGACGCTGCACATGTGGGAGTCTTTCAAGAGAAAACTCAAATTTTTGCAGGAAAGACACGTGCCAGTAAGGAGGAAGGATGGGAAGGGTAGGATTAGAGAACCGTGGGTTACTAGGGATGTCGAGGACTTGGTCAGGAAGAAGCGGGAGGCATACGTTAGATCGAGGCAATTGGGGACAGAGGCAACGCTTGAAAAATATAGAGAGTATAGACGGGATCTTAAAAGGGGTGTCAGAAAGGCAAAAAGGGGCCACGAAATGGCTTTGGCAGGTAGGATTAAGGAAAATCCTAAAGCATTTTACTCCTATGTAAGGAGCAAAAGGATGGTTAGAGGGAAGATTGGACCTCTCAGGGACAGAGGAGGGGAACTATGCTTAGAGCCTGAGGGAATGGGGGAGATCCTGAATGAATACTTTGCGTCGGTATTCACGCAGGAGAGGGGCCTGATGTCTGATGCCGGCTTTGAGGATTTTGAGGACCCCTTAAAGGAAATAATCATTACGAGCGACGAAGTGTTGGGGCTTTTAGGTAGCATAAAGACTTATAAAGCCCCGGGGCCTGATGGTATTTATCCCAGGCTGCTAAGGGAGGTGAGAGATGACATTGCTGGGCCTCTGACGCAAATCTTTGTCTCTTCTTTGGACACAGGTGAGGTCCCAGAGGACTGGAGGATTGCAAATGTAGTACCGTTGTTTAAAAAGGGTCAGAGGGATAATCCAGGGAACTATAGGCCGGTGAGCTTGACTTCAGTTATAGGTAAGCTAATGGAGAGGATCCTCAGGGACAGGATGTATGAGCATCTGGAGCGCTGCGATCTGATCAGGGATACGCAGCATGGCTTCGTTAAGGGGAGGTCGTGCCTTACGAATCTAGTGGAATTTTTTGAAGAGGTAACAAAAACGGTTGATGAAGGACAAGCCGTTGATGTCGTCTACATGGATTTCAGTAAGGCGTTTGACAAGGTTCCCCATGGTAGGCTGATAAAAAAGGTGAAGGCGCATGGGATACAGGGCCAGGTATGTAGATGGGTTGAGAACTGGCTTGGGAGGAGGAGACAGCGGGTAGTAGTGGAAGGCTCTTTTTCCAACTGGAGGTCAGTCACTAGTGGTGTGCCACAGGGCTCAGTACTAGGACCTCTTCTATTTGTGATTTATATAAATGACTTGGAAGAGGGGGTAGGTGGTGTGATCAGCAAATTTGCTGATGACACTAAGATGCTTGGATTGGCGGGGACTGAGGAGCAGTGCCAGGCAATACAACAGGAAGATAGGTTGGTAGATTGGGCAGATAGATGGCAAATGGAATTTAATCCGGATAAATGCGAGGTGATGCATTTTGGCCGGAATAATGTAGAGGGGAGTTATAGGATAAAAGGTAAAACTATCCGGAGTATAGAGACGCAGAGAGACCTGGGGGTGCAGGTTCACAAGTCTCTGAAGGTGTCAGTACAGGTGGAGAAAGTGATAAAGAAAGCGTATGGTATGTTAGCCTTCATAGGAAGGGGTATAGAATACAAGAGTAGGAGTGTGATGTTGCAAGTGTATAGAACGTTGGTTAGGCCTCACTTGGAGTACTGCGTCCAGTTCTGGTCGCCGTACTACCGGAAGGATGTGGAGGCCCTGGAGAGAGTGCAGAGGAGATTTACCAGGATGCTGCCTGGTATGGAAGGGCTGTCTTACGAGGAAAGATTGAATGCACTGGGGTTGTTTTCCCTTGAAAGACGTCGGCTGAGAGGGGATCTATTAGAGGTATATAAGATTATGAGGGGTATAGATAGAGTAAATGGTGGTAAGCTTTTTCCACCATTAGAATCGGATAGAACAAGGGGTCACGGCCTTAGGGTGAGGGGGGCTATGTATAAGACGAATATTAGAGGGCATTTTTTCACACAAAGGGTAGTGGGGGTGTGGAATGCACTGCCGAGTAAGGTGGTGGGAGCAGGCACGTTAGGGTTGTTTAAGGGTCTCTTGGACAGCCACATGAGCGGTCTGCAGATAGAGGGATATAGGAGGACTGTTTAAATACTTTATTTGTTTCCACAGGCTATTCAGTCCACCTTGTTGACCA
The DNA here is from genome assembly GCA_024679065.1 of Sphyrna mokarran. Taxonomy (NCBI): domain Eukaryota; kingdom Metazoa; phylum Chordata; class Chondrichthyes; order Carcharhiniformes; family Carcharhinidae; genus Sphyrna; species Sphyrna mokarran. The sequence goes on along the minus strand of JAGIQG010000002.1, from coordinate 77,144,469 downwards.
ACATTGACCAACAAGGTGCATGCATTCGGCAGGTCGTGCGAGGGCTGCTCTTGGATGTTACTTCAGGAGTGGCCTAGTGCTTCATGTCGTTAGTGTATGCTTAAACTGGACCATCAGATGGGCAACATGACAGCTCAGAGACTATCGCTGTTGCTGTGCAGACACATGGATTTGGGCCTGTGTCTGCAGGAGTTTGCGCGTTCTCCCCGTGGTTGTGTGGGTTTTCTCCGGGTGCTCCGGTTTCCTCCCACATCCCAAAAATGTGCTCTTAGGCTGATTGGGTAACAAATTGTCCCTATATTGGTCTCTACATGTCATTAAGACGTTAGGACGGCGGCGTGGGCTCGTTGGGCCGAAGGGCCTGTTTCCTGTGCTGTGTTGTTCTTTGTTCTTTGTTGTTCAGTGCAGTTGCTAGTCAATGCTAAGCCCAAGGAGGCTGGTAATGGGGAACTTAGTAATGATAATATTAGTGAACATTGAGGGACTGTAGTTAGATTCTTTCTTTTTAGAGGTGGTTATTATCTGGCATTTGTGTGTTGCATATGTTACTTGCCATTTATTCAATGAAACCTGAATGTTTTCCAGATTTTGCTGCATTTTGACATGGACTGCTTCAATATCTGAAGAGCCATGAATGGTACTCATTGTGTAATCACCAGAAAAATCCCTACTTCTGACATTATGGCGTAGGGAATGTCATTGATGAGGCACCTGAAAATGGTTGGACCTAGGACACCACCCCAAAGTAACTCCTGCACTGATGTCCTAGGACTGACATGATTAACTTTGAAAATACCTTAACCATTTCCTTGTGCTTGGGGTGGCTCCAATCAGTGATGAATTTTTCCCTGCTTCCCAACTTTGCCAGAGCTGTCTTCATGTCCAGGGTTGTTTCTCTCAATTTGCCTCTTGAGTTTAGCCCCTTTGTCCATGTTTGAAAGAGTCTATAATGAGATCATGAACCAAAAAGGTGTAGCAGAACCAGAACTGAAGAGTGGGTTATCATTGTGTAAGCGCCGCTTGATAGTACTTTGATGATCTTCCACCACTTGGCAGAGTAGAATATTAGATTAATAATTGGCTGGGTTGGATTTGACCTGCTTTTTTGCTTAGGATGTACTTTAGCTATTTTCCACAAAACCGGGTAGATATCTGTGTCGTAGCTGTTATGGGATACTTGGCTTAGGGTGCTTCTAGTCCAGGAGCACTAGACCTCAGTACTATTATTGGAATGTGGTCAGGGCCTACAGCTTTTGCAGTACTCAGTGTCTTCACCAATTTCTTCATATGGAACTATAGAAGATAGGAGCAGAAGGAGATATTTGGTCCTTCGAGTCTGCTCTGCCATTCATTACGATCATGGCTGATCATCTAACTCAACAGCCTAATCCTGCTTTTTCCCCCATAATGTTCGATCCCATTTGCCTCAAGTGACACATCCAACTGCCTCTTGAATACATTCAGTGTTTTGGCATCAGCTACTTCCTGTGGTAATGAATTCCACATTCTCACCATTTTTTGGGTGAAGAAATGTCTCCTCGCCTTCGTCCTAAATGGTCTACCCTGACTCCTCGGATTGTGACTCCTCCACCATTGGAAACATCCTCCCTGCATTTCATCTAGACCTGTTAGAACTTTATAACTCTGAGATCCCTCTCATTCATGTGAACTCCAGCAAAAACAATCCTAACCTAGTCAATCTGTCCTTCTACATTAGTCTAGCTATCCCTGGAATCAGCTTGCTAAACCTATGCTGCACTTCCTCGAGAGTAAGAACATTCTTCTACAAAAAAGAGAGGAAACAAAGAATAGGAATTAGTGGGTCCTTTTCAAATTGGAAGGCAGTAACTGGTAGGGTGCCGCAAGGATCAGTGCTGGGTCCCAGCTATTCACAATATATATTAATGATTTGGATGAGGGAACAAAATATAACATCAAGATTTGCAGATGATACCAATGTTTGTGGGAGGGTGAACTATACATGATATTTCAAGTGTGGTCTCACCAAGGCCCTGTTTGGTTGCAACAACACATTCCTGCTCCTATACTTGAAACCTCTCGCCATGAAGGCCAACATGCCATTTGCCTTCTTTACCGCCTGCTGCATCTGCATGCTTACCTTCAGTGACTAGTGCACAAGGAAACCCAAATCCCGCTGCACATTCCCCTATCCCAATTTACGGTTATTCAGGTGGTAATCTGCCACCTTGTGTTTGCTTCCAAAATGCTAACCTCACACTTATCCAAATTATGTTGCATTTGCCATTAATTTGCCCACCCATCCAATCTGTCTAGATCATTCTGAAGGATCTTTGCATCCTTGTCACAGTTCACCCTCCCACACAAATTGGCGTCGTCTGCAAACTTTGAGATGTTATATTTTCTTCCCTCATCCAAATCATTAATATATATTGTGAATAACTGGGATCCCAGCACTGATCCTTGTGGCATCCTACTAATTGCTGTCTGTCAATTAGAAAATTAATTCCTACTCTTTGTTTCCTCTCTGCTGACCAGTTTTCTATCCATCTCAATACACATCCTTCAATCCCATGCATTTTAATTCCGCACAATAATCTCTTGTGCGGAACTTTGTCAAACGCTTTCTGAAAGTCCAAATATAGCACATTGACTGATTTCCCTCTTGTCAACTCTACTAATTACATCTTCAGAGAATTCCAGCAGATTTGTCAAGCATGATTTCACTTTGCTAAATCCATGTTCACTCTCTGATCATGCCACTGTTTTCTAAATGCTCTTCTATAAAGTCCTTAATAATGGATTTGAGTATTTTCCCCACTACCGATGTTAAGCCTACTGGTCTATAATTCCATTTTCACTCTACCTCCATTTTTGAATATTGAAGTGACATTCGCTACCTTCCAGTCTGCAGAGACTATTCCAGAATCTATAGAATCCTGGAAGATAATCATCAATGCATATACTATTTCTAAAGCTCAAGTACTCTGGGATGTAGACTATCAGCCTGAATGTTGTCCATGTCTTGCTGCATGCAGGCACAGACTGCTTCATTATCAGAGATATAGGTAGGAAAGCTGAAGGCTGCAATTTTCAGAAAAATCCCTCCTCCTGACTTTATGATGGTGGATAGATCATTAACAAAGCAGCTGAAGATTGTTGGGCCTTGGACATTGCGCTGAGAAATTACTCCAGTGATATCCTTGGACTGGGATGATTGACCCCCAACAGTCATAACGATCATTCTTCACGCTCGTAAAGCTCCAGCTAGTGTAAAGATTTCCCACTTCTCACTGACTTTGATTTTTATCTGAGTTCTTTGATGCCACAATTCTTTATAATGAGCAGTTGCTCCCACTCTAACCTCCACAATCATCTTTGTTTTCTTGGTGGAAACCAAAATGATCAATCATGAGCATGTTATTTCTGAGTTTACACTATTTGATGGTAATATTGATATCATTTTGCTAATGATTGAGAGTAGAATGACAGAACAATAATTGACTGAATTGAATATGTTGTGTTGTCTGTGGACAAGACATACCTGGGCAGATCTGCCACACCTGCTGCTGCCACATCTGTACCAACCTTGTGTTGTAGTAAAATAGCTCAGCTAATGGTGCATCTAGTTCTGGAACACAAGTCTTCAGCATCACAGCTGTACATTCTATGGAACTGTTGACTTTCTTGCATCCAATGCAATCAACTGTTCCTTGACATCAAATGGGGTGAATCATATTACCTAAAGAAATAGTATCTTTAATTATGAAGACCTCAGGAGGCGCATCCAAAATTCATCTTGTACTTGTTGCATCTGGTTGAAGTTGTTTGCAAACGCTTCAAAGACATGATGTTTTTGAACTTGAGAAAGTTCATTGAGCCTGCACCTTCTGTTATTTGTTTACCTATCCATCCATTCATGAGCTGCAATGGCAGGATTTACAGGGCTTTGACTTAATGAGTTGGCTGAGGATTAGTTCACTGTTTGTACAGCAAGCTGCTTTTCCTGTTTAGCATATGTGTTGTCTTTTAGTGCAGTTTTGTTAGGTTGACAACTCATTTTTAGTAATGTCTGTTGCTGCTCCCAACATGCTGTCTTGCAGTCTTCTTTGTTGTGGAGACTGGTGTGAGATGACTTACTCTTCTTTGAACCAGAGTTGAATCCCAAACTTGATGATAGTTTGGAATATCCTTCACTCTGAGGTTGCAGATTGCATAAATACTCATTCTGTGGCTATTAGGTCTTGGGGTGAGACTTGAATTTGACTCAGGGGTTCCACACAACCTTACTTCAATGATTGCACAGCATCATTCTTGAATGTGGTCAATGAAGTCCCACTCCCAGAGTACCTCACTGTGCCCTTGCTTCTGTCAATGCTTCTTTCAGGTGGTGTTCAGCAAGGAGTACTGATTCATCAGTTGACAGAAGCTGATAGGAGGTAATTAGCAAGAGGTTACCTTGTCCATATTTGACTTCATATCATGAGACTTCTTCATTCCTGTGCCAATGCTGAGGATTCCCAGGGTCACTGCCTCCCATCCGTAAATCAATCTGCTGCTATCTCTGATAGATCCATCCTGCTGGTGGACAGGCCATATCTAGGGATGGTGATGGAGGAGTCCAGGACGTTATTGCTGGATATTATTCCTTGAGTATGATTGTCAAGGTGTCATTCGAATGGTCTCTGGGACAATCTCCCAATCTTGGCACAATTCCCCAGATTTTGGTGAGGAGGACCTTTCAGGGTCGTTTGGACTAGGTGCGCTTTTGTCATGTCTGTTGCTAGGTTGATATTGCGTAGCTTATCTACTTTTACACTTAATGGACTTCTTTCTGGAGACTTGGTACAATTGAATGGCTCAGTAAACCATTTTTGAAAGCAGTGAAGTAACCATACTGCTGTAGATCTGGAGTCACACATAGGCCAGATAGTAACGAAGCCAGTTCCCTTCTTAAAAAGCTATTGCTGAACCACATGGATTTTATGGTAGTTTTATGGTCACCATAATGGTACTAGCTTTTTGTTAGTTTATTTATTTTAATTAACTGGAGTTAAATTAGTCGCTTGGGAGTACAGTACTTGAATAGTGTTGAACAAAGAGACATGCGGTTGAAGTTTTTCATCCTGCAAGAATGCAAAGACAGCTTCACAAGAAGACCAAATGTTAAAGGGCAGCACGGTGGCACAATGGTTAGCATTACTGCTTATAGCACCAGGGACCTGGCTTTGGTCACTGTCTGTGCAGAGACTGTACGTTCTCCCCGTGTCTGCATGGGTTTCTTCCAGGTACTCCAGTTTCCCCCCCCCATAGTCTGAAAGACGTACTGGTTAGGTGCATTGGCCATACTAAATTCGCCCGCAGTGTACCCAAACAGGCTCCGGAGTTTGGCAACTAGGGGATTTTCACAATAACTTCATTGCAGCATTAATTTAATCCTACAATTTAATCCTATAATTCATAACTTCTTAAATATTTTAAAGTGAGCAACAACTTATACTGCATGGGAAGGGGTGTTGATTATTGGCAGGTGGATTCTGATTGGTAAGGGCTGTATTCTATGAAGAATGCAGTAGGGAACAGTTAACTGCCAAGTTTTTGCTTACATTCAAGCCAAGTTTGAACTGATATTTCTCATCTGAAAATCAGTCCTTCAAGGAGAGAGTAACTTGGATGCTATTTTAAAGATGTAGAATTTCATTTTAATATTTTCTCCTCATTGAATAAGACTGGATAAAATCTTTGCCTATCTTTGTGATTAATACAAACAATTTCTGGATGGAATCGCAACAGATTGGGAATTTTAAACATAATTAAGATGTGTGCAAAATCACTTATGTGTTTTTCACAACCTTGTCCATTGATTCAGTTTTCAGTTTGTGTAGATCAGACCTTGCCCACAAATTCAAGCCTTCAGATTGATATTGAGAGGTTTAACTAATTGTGTAAGTGTGGAAAGCTTTTAAAATTGCCCTCATTTTCTTGGGTTTTAAGATATTACCAGTCAGGTGTGTTTTAAAAGTTTTTGATATCAACATGTATTTAATTTACAAAAAAAACTTACTGGCGTCCATCAATTAAACTATTAAATCATTTTTAAAGCAAGTTTCAGTGATTTTCAATGAAGTTCCTCAACTGGAGGACTGTACAAATGAAAAATTATTAATCCTTTTTAATTAAACTGCATCAGGTTTACTGTATGAAATGCACCAATGAATACTTTTAGCAGTATAGAAAAGATACAATGACATTTGTTTCCTCATTTGGGAGCACCTAGAACTGAAGATCACTGTTTATAAATAAGAGGTTACCCATTGAAAACAGAGATGAGACAAAATCTTTTCACTCATAAGATTGTAGGTCTTTCAAACTTTTTTCCTGAAAAGGCTGTGGAAGCAGAGTCTTGCAGTATTTATAAGGCACAGGTAAGATTCTTGGCAAACGAGGGGACAAAAGATATAGGGAGTAGATGGAATTCAGATTTGAAGTTACAGTCAGATCAATCATGATCTTATTAAATGGTGGAGTAGTCTTAAGGGGACCGAACGGCCTACTCTTACTCATACGTATGTTCATATTACGCTACCCAATTGTGCTCGTTGGTTTAACATTCATAATAGTGCAAATGAATTTTAGTCAAACTTGGACTATAACCTAACCAGTATATTTCGGACATCCAGATTATTGCCCAAAGCAGAAATTCTGGCCCCACTTGCTCAATGGAATTGTCAGTACAGTTTAGTTGCTTCGATGCTCAAAGAACAATGACCAAAGATATTTTTGTCACATTGTTAATTTTGGTTTTACCTGAACTGTTCTACCAGAAGTGTATCACCCTGCCCATCTCAAAATCGGAGCATGCGAGGACGGACAACAGAAATGTCCGTTGAGCTCGGGCAAGAATTTCCGGTCTAGCTCGAGCAAGGTCGTAAAATCCCACCCTTCTTCTATTAGTTATTATCACGTGTTTTCTTTTCTTGAATTCACAGATTTACTGCAGGAGTTTAAGTTTCTACTTGGATAGTCCAGATATTCAAGGATCTTCTGCTGAAAGCAAGGAATTTTTTGCTGGTATTAAGGTATGAATAAATTACAGTTTTTTCCAGTCACAACAAACTTCTAATTTATTTAGCTTTTTCCAGTAGTATTCTGCTGGAAAGCTTTACGCATTTCACATATAAAACATCAAACTGTGATGTGATGACCAATTGTTGAGAAGCTTTAGGCAGTTTACAAATGCTATGAAACCTGCAAAGATATATAATAAACTAAAATATCTTGTATGTAGATTACAAGATGCACGTAATTAGATAATGAAAAACGTTTGAGGGATAAAGTACACTTTGAAGGCCTCAAGTGAAATAAATTTGCCGGTGATTTAAAAGTCTCAAATTTCCTCAGGTTTTGTTAAAACATAACAATTATGAATTTCTTGGTCATTTGCATAGCCTCAGGCACTTGTGCTGAAACTCCACTTATTTCTGTAATTGCATTTTCTTAATCCTGCTGTGTTAATGTACATAAATAGTTGAATGGCATCAGATTTAATTTTCGTGACATCAATAAGAACAAGATTTGAGGAAGGAAGGTGCCAGATGTTCCATGCTTTCCTCAGGCCTGATATTGGTTTCTGTCTGTTTTATGTAAGTTGATGCATTTCGGGAGAAAGAATGTAGTGGGGAGGTGTATGATAAAGGGTAGACCTATTAAGAGTATAGAAACGCAGAGGGACCTGGGGGTGCAGGTGAACAAGTCTCTGAAGGTGGCAGAGCAGGTGGAGAAGATTGTGAAGAAAACATATGGTATGTTAGCCTTTATAGGAAGGGGTATAGAGTACAAGAGCTGGCCTTTAATGTTGCAGTTGTATAAAACGTTGGTTAGACCTCATTTGGGATACTGCATCCAGTTCTGTTCGCTTTACTACCGGAAGGATGTGAAGATTTGAGAGAGTGCAGAGGAGGTTTACCAGTGTGGAAGTCTGAGTTACGAGGAGAGGTTAGGCAAATTGGGACTGTTTTCGTTAGAAAGACGTAGACTTAGAGGAGATCTAATAGAGGTGTACAACATTGAGGGGTATAGATAGAGTAAACAGGGTTAAGTAGTTTAAAGTTTTAAAATCTATTACTGTCACAAGTAGGCTTACAAAATCTTCTAGTAGCCACACTCCAGTGCCTGTTCGGGTATACTGAGGGAAAATTTAGCATGGCCAATGCACCTAACCAGCATATCTTTTGGTTTGTGGCAAGAAACTGGAGCACCAGAGGACACCCATACAGACATGGGGAGTACGTGCAAACTCCACACTGATAGTGACTCAAGCCAGGAATCGAACTCAGGTCCCTGGCACTCTGTGGCAGCAATACTAACCACTGTACCATTGTGCCGTAAAGCATGCATCAACGTGCATGTTCTCCACTCAGCTCCAGAATCGATTGGGACTAAAAGCCATGCTCTGCTCCAGGATTCATGTGCCCCTGCCCTTTGGTGATCTGGCGACAGGACCCTCTGGATACTTACCCCTTAAAAGGATCTTGCAACTACATCTCTCCCCCTTTAAGTGCCTTTTGTAAAATATTTTGAAAAGTTAAACTATTTAGACAACATTAATACTAAATATTTTTAACATAGTATTTCAAAAACAAAGTGTGGCAGGGGACTTTGCTTTCTCTGGAGAGATGTAACTTAGCTGGGTGTGATTCAGCAACAAAGGTAGATTGAGTTGGACTTTCTTGAGACTAATTCTCTTTGTATAGGCATATCATGGTTCACTATTCCTAGGTTCCACAAAGGTCAACACTTGTTTCTGTAACAGATTGACTTGCCTCTTCGCGCCATTTGACCAATGACAACACCACTAGCACACACAACTGGAATTATGAAACACTTGCCTTGAGATGTCTCTTTTCTTAAATAGTTTTAGAAATTATTTAAGAAAACAAATTTGTTAGAATTTTGTCCTGAACTTCCATTTCGTAAGACACTGGGCTGGTTCTGGCCATTTCAACACCTGGGGTCCAACTTGGTCTGTTCCCAAAATATTTTACAAATACAGGATCATCCATTTGAAATGTCCTTATGATGAGTCATGATTCCTTTCCTGCTTATTCTGTTCTTGACTCCACCCTTCTCACCAAACTTGGAACTAGCACAGTCAGTCTGGTTCTCAAACTCTGACCCATTAGCAGCATAGCAGGAGCTATTCCAGTGATTGTTCGTGGCTCTATAAGCAAACAGGAATCTTGCGAACTTTGTTTGAAGAAATGCCGTCTTTGAAGATTTGTACCACAAACTCATCAGATAAGGCAACACATGGCCTTGTGCGATATGCTTAATTCAATGGGACGTTACAAGTTTTTGGAACTCTGCACAGGTGAATGCCATTCCATTGTCTGGAACATGTACTTCTGGTAATCTGTAGGTGACAAAGTACCGGTGCGTTTTCTCAATTGTAGCATAGGCATTGGTGGATTTCATCTTGCACACCTCCAGCCAATTCAAGTAGGCATTCAGTAGTAATAGGAACATTGTATTCATAAATGGGTAATGTGAAGTCAACATGAACTCTCACCTATGGCTGACCTGGCTATTCCCAGGGTGTAAAGGTGTTCGAGCAGATATGATCAGTTGTAGTTGGTACAGATCACACTCTTTCACAATATTTTTAGATGCCTGTTAGCATCTGTGCCAGGCCACCATATGTAGCTTCTAGCTAGCATCTTTTTTGATGTGTCCCACTGCATGTTGTGTAATTTTTCAAGCAGTAAGTTTCTTCCAAGAGTTGGGCCAACTCTCCTCATAAGATGGCAGCATCCCCCACAGCTAATTTAATCTTTTCTCATTTAATAAGGCTTTATCTGCTCCAGAGCTGTTTCATTCACCAACCTTGCAATATGATGTTTTTGATTCTTGATAATAATGGGTCTCGATTGTCGCGAACTTTACTTGTTATGCTATCACAGGCAATGTATCTAAAAAAAAATTAAAGCCTTTGCAATCTTTTGAGGTACTGGAGGAAATGGTGTGCTTTTTGGCAGTAGGAAATGACTTGGGGAGACTGCATGAGCAATGTGTGCCCCTTGGCCTACACTCTATATATAAACTTCCAGTGTCAATGCCCATCATGGTATTCTGACAGACGCAATTGGGAAATTGTTTTGTCTTCCTTTAAAACCCTAACAGAGTCTTGTCGTTGGTCATAACAGTGAAATGTCACCCATAGACATATTGGTGAATTCTTTAAATTCCGTAAATCATGGATAAGCCTTGCTTTTTAATTTGAGAATACTGTTTTTCCACATTTGTAAAATTCTTGATATTTATGCAAAAGGTCTCTCTGACCCATTCATCCATTCTATGGGATAACACAGCTCCAACCCCATACAAGAATGATCACAAGTAAGAATCAACATTTTAGTGGGGTCAAAATGTACTAATGATTGAAGTACTTGGTTACTTGGTTGAAAACCTCTTTTTTGTGGTGTTTTCCAGTGCTGCCACTGTCGTTTCTTCAATAGCGCATGGAAAAATGCCAGCAATGTTGATAGATTTGAGAGGAACTGTCGATTGTAGTAGATTAGCCCAAGGAAAGATTTGAGTTCTGAGGTATTCTGGGGCCGGTACTTAATGGCTCACTCTGTCCTCCATAGAATGCAACCCCTGTGCATTCACTCTGTTACCTCATTTGCTTGGAAGGCCTACTTTTCTTTTTCAGGCATACTTCTGCCTTTTGAAATCTCTTGAAGATTTTGTCCTGATTGGCTAAATGCACTTTGATCAAAACATCATCTGGAAAAATGACATCCCTGGGTAGATCTTGCAGCAAACTCTCCATTGTATTTTGAAAAATGGCACAAGCAGGAGAAAACGGTAGACCTGTGTGTTGATATAACGTCTTGTTCATTTTGATGATGACATCTCTATGTATCATTCAACTCTAATTTTGACAAGTTTGGCTCAGGTTGCTTGGTATAACTTTGCAGTACCATGTCTAGCTTGGTATAACACCCACCTTTGCAGATAGATCCTCTATTTTGAGACAGGTACCTACTCAGCTTCACAGTTTGGTTTACTATCAGCTTATAGTTTTCATGTATATGGTCAGTCTTGTCTGGTTTGATTACTTGTACAATATGTGTTGCCTGCTTTGAGAATTGCATGGGCTTCATGACACCAGGTCTTAACATTTAAGCTCAGTTTTTTGAACCTTTTCAAGCACTGAATAGGTCTAGCCATATAAAATCTTGGGGTAGCTTCAGGATCAACATGAAATTATGCCTTTAAATCTTTGATCATCCCCAACTCTTTCTGAAATGCTACTTGGTATCTACTGAGAACAGATCTCCCCTCGTTTATTTAAAAAATTTCCAGCCAGTTTAATTTGAACTTCTAGAGCCAGCCACAGTCCATTAAATTCAATTTATGGCCTGAAACCATAGCAGACTAAGCTGTCTGTAGCTTACCGGAGTTATGATCTTTCCTACAATCGGAATAGCTTCACCAATGTAGTACTCAGTTGCAATGTTCTTTAACCTCAAGAGTTGAAACCCTTCTTGGTGATACCAATATGTTTGTTCTTCAATGACTGTGGCTGAGATCCACTTGTCCACCTCCATCTTCAATGACCATTCACCAATAATACCTCTGTAATTGGGCTATCTTGCCCATGTTTATGTTCTTCATTGACAAAATATTTGATTCACTTTCTGGATGACTCCATGTAATGTGGAGCTGAATTATTTACACTGCTTGTGATGCACAAGCCCTGCTTGTTTCTGCACATCTCTTCACCTTCTCCTGCATGCAAAGCATTCTGTTTCTCTGAATTGACACTTCTCTTGGGAGTGACTCCCAGCAACACATAGCATTGCAAAGCGCACAGAACTGCGAGGTTCTCCAATTTTGATAGGAAACTGCTAGCAACAGTAAAGCCAAGACTGAGGGCAATGGCTTAAGTAAAGAGAGAAGCACTGAAGTTAAGATTACACACCCATATTTTACACTTTACAAATACTACCAGCTACATAACTATGATATCCACATCACATAACATGTTGTAGCACATTCATTGACATACTGGATGTTCTCTTGCAGAACAAGTTGCCATTGCAGCAGCTTCTAACGTTAGGGGCAGACATGGTGATATGCTCTTATCCCCATAGGGGAATACAGTGCTCCCAGAGCTTAGAAGGGACACTGCTGAGCTATTGCAAGTAGCAGCGTTGAAACTATGGAGGATGGAGGATAACAATATTCTCATACTTAACTCTCCTTCTCAAAACTCATTTTTGCTTCATCCCATAATTATTCTTGATTTACAAGTTGCAGATGGAGTAAGCTTTCTCCTTCACCACAGCCCTACCATTGTGCTTTTATCCTTTTGGATGCCCAAGAATTGCAACCAGGCTCGGCCTGGTGGAACAGCAAGAGATGGAAGAGTTGAAAGACAGTAATGAAGAACAAACACTATCTCTCATTCTCACAGCCAGCCACCAGCTCAGAGTTTGATAGTTCACATAAATTAGATGATAATTTAGAGTGAGATGAGCATGTGAAGAGGTATTGAGCATATGTGATTTGTGCCAGGCTTAGAGACAAAGGCAGCAGAGGTGAAAGTTTATAAATGGATGAGGTTGCACATTAGTTGTGCTGCAAAAGACACAGATGATCTTTGATGACAGACCTACAGAAAAAGGCTGATGGTTGTGCATAATAAAATGTTTGGTGCATTGGCACCCGTTGTCACTGTCTAGGAACACAGAGGAGTCTGGCATCAACTTGACATGGGGCTTGCAAAGAAACAAATGTGATGTAATTCAAGTCTGGAACACTCTGCCTGGAAGTGTGGTTGAGGCACATTCAATCAAGACATTCAAGAGGGCGTTAGATGATTATTTGAATAGATGGCACTAAATCATGATACTCGTTTGGAGAGCTGGTGTAAACACGATGAGACAAATAGTCTCCTCCTGCACCGTAACAACTCTTTGGTTCTGAGAGTCCCAGTAACCTATACAACACTGGTTGACAAGCTGCGAATTGTGGCAAATATTACCTGCTGGACCTTTTGAAGGATTCTGATGCATAAAAATGTGTAGTCAATGATAATGCTAAATTTGTCCTTCACTGAAACTGCAGTTCTGGTTGCAACAGCTGCTAATTTTAGTGAGTACCCCATTGGTGAAGCAGAGATCTTTAATATTCTGCACTACTCTTCACTGAAGAAGTAGTATTCCAAAAGCTCATGCTACCAAATAAAGTAGTTGAAATTCAGCCTGGTGTTGTGAGAGTTTTTAGCTATTCTTCATTGTGTTTGAGGTAACAGAATTGCTCCCCGAAGATCATCTACTGAGAAGTGTTTTCACTCCTCCATTCTCTTTGAGCAACTTGTTTTCCTCTCTTTAACTGCTGCTCATTCTCCCCTATCGTGTTGTAGGCTAAGGAAATGCACAGTACTGAGAGTAAGAGGTCTGAACAGAATCCTCAAGAGCAAGGTCTTCAATACATTTTATACCATTCCCTCATTGCTACAGAAACTTTAAATCACAATCCACTTCCATAATCTCAACAATTGCCATTAGGAATCAATCAACAGTTAACCTGAAAGTAATTGCTGACTCCTTTAATCTACAGGTGGTCCTTCCTGTTGCTGAATGCATGGCAGTATTGAGAGAGTATTAGCTAGAATATTCAGCTTGAAAATAGCACAGCTGGTGTCAAATCAGTATCATCCTCCTGACTGAGCTTATGACCTGTCTATTTTGTACATCTGCGCTAAAATGGTGTACTGTGACCAGCATAAAAGTGTGTATGTGTCACAGATGTAAGTTTCGACCCAAAATAGTACGTGTTACACTTGAAACACAGGCTCAACCACAGACAAATGTTATGGTTACTCTCCCTTTTGGAAAGACTCGGAGAGATTTTCCAGCTGTGCTCACCTCAAGGCCAGGAGAATCAAGTCAAGCGTGGTCTATGTTCCACGCACTACAATTTCCACAGTGTATGCAACGGGATAATCAGTTCCCTCTATATTTATTGAAAGCATTTGGCATCAGCTTTTCTCACTCCATTGTTAGATCAAATAAACTTTCGTTAGTCTTCTGTATTAACTGCTAATTTAGGTACTTAGTGAGTGAAAAGGCAATATGATTAAAGGTGAAATGTGATTGGTCACTTTCCTTTGTAATTAATACAGATTTGATTGTCACAGAATGTCGGAAGCAAATTTAGATCAGTTTAGCTTCATAAAATAAGCCTGTTGTTCTTATGTGCACAAATGGAGTAAAATTTGTCCCTTCATTTATTCATTCATCTACCCTGGCAAAATCTTTTCATCCTTAGCTGTGCAGAATGAAGTAACAATGAATATTAATAATTATGCACACTATTAGTTCATACTTAAAGGTGCAATTGGAATTTCGAAGACGTTCATGCTGAAGAGAACACTATTCAATCCAATGAAGATAAGTCAATAAACTAAATATCTATTTATAACTTTTTTATGCTGCTTAAGATAAAAAACCAGAAATGTAGTTTGCTCCTAAACTTGAGCTGGTACCCATTCTTCCAGTTTTAGTTGGCAAATAAAATGGCTTAAAATGACATCATTTTTTTCAATCCCTCCTTAGAATGAAGATGACAACCACGTAATACAGTCCTGTGAGTTTATTTCTGAATCAACTCATGAGAGCATAGGAATATGGATGTATTATGTGAACAGCACTCAGTGCTCCAACATATTGAACCTCAAATAAAATATACAGTAGCTGGGAATACTAGGCAGGTTTGGCAGCACCTGCAGACAGAGAAAGCATTAAAAGTTCTGTGACTTTTAATCGCACACCTGTAATGTTAACTCTCTTTTTCTCGTCACTGATGCTGCTGGATCAGCACTGAGTATTTCTAGCGCTTTCCATCTTTAATGTCAGATTTCTAGCCTCTGCAGTATTTTACTTTAGCAATACTGTATCTCAAGGCAACTCCAGCAATTCCCATTTGAAATCTGGGGCTGAATTATATTTGGTAGCCTGCCCTCCCAAACTCAAAGGTCAAGCTGGCACCATCACCCTGACCTGATTTTATGCCTGTCAGACCATTAATATACTCAGGATGAGATTTTGCTTCCCTCCTCCCCCAAATCTGAGAGGATATTCCCCCACCAAGAACTGCCAAGTAATCAAACATCTGACCACTGTCTAGCCATTGAAGCACCGTTGGGAATAGTGGCCACCAGTGCGACTACAGGCAGATCTCCATAGTTGATGAAGTTGGATGAAAAGGCTAGTGGGGTCTTCCACCAGGGCCAGGTTGCAGGTAAGGGATTGTGTGTCAGGGAGGGGCACATATGGTGGGTGTGGAGTACCATGGTAAAGGGCTTCCATTGGACATAGAGTGCTGGGACAGGAGGGAACATTCCTAAGTCTATAGAAACCTGGCAGCCTCACCATTTGACGTGTATACCTTTTGCTGCTGATAAAATACCATAGCATCCAAGTTTACAGCCCTCCCACATGCCAGCCTGCTCCCGGATAACAATAATATTTCACCTGTGCTCTCTCTCTGTCCATTTGTCACATCCCAAAAATGCTTACAAGTGAAACTTTTTAAAAACACCATTGCTAAAAATCATTAGTTGCAATTTCATGCTTTGTTTTGACTTGAAAAGCCAGGAATGCAAACTACTTTTTCTGAATAGCCAACTATCATAAAAACCATTACACTTGCATAATTTTATGGCAGGTATGGTAATATTTATTTTCAGTGCTTTTAAGAATTGTATCTAAAATGCTTCAATAACTCCAACATTGTTCTTTTAATTGGAATATTTGTGAAGTTACCGTGTGGCTGTTTTAAGTGAACATTCCATGTAAACAAGCCAAATAATTGGAATGAATTGCATTTGTTGAACTTTGAATGTGCGTATTGAGTTTAATTTCAACAGAAGAGATCAACTTTAAAATCTGGCGGCACAAAAATGTTGCTTTTCAGTGTGTAATTGCTCTGGTCTGCCTTTAATATGGAAGTGGTTTGAATTGGCAGATTCACCCAGAGGCTTTGACTATAGCAGAGGACGGAAAGCAACACAGACTAGTGATTGAAAGTACAGTACCGATTCCTTGCTCTGAATTCAGCCAGACTGAAGATGAATGTAAAGTTACCATCATGCTTAACACAGAAAGTCAAGGCAAGTAACTTTAGTTTACTCTTAATTCTCATATCCAGAATGTTCATAACATCATTGTTGGACCTTCTAATTACACGTTCTGAACTACTACATCTGAATTGTGCCAAATTAACCTGTTGACTCAGGCTACATACAGGCATCCATTGATTTCCTCTGGAAAAACAAAGGTATGTAATGCAGATACATAAAATGAGTGTTTATCCTATTTAAAGATTTAGTATAGCACAGAGTAACATGATGAGGAAGCCTTGAATCATAATGGTGATCTAGTGAAGGATAATTAAAATTATATACAAACAAGCACAGAAAAGGTACAGATCTAGTCCTACAGACTCTTGGATTCACACTGAAGATTCTCTCCTCACAGGACCTGCACTCTAACACCAATAGGTGGCTGTTCATAGCCTTCTTTCTATTATGTCTCAGGGAAGTCATGTGACCCATAAACAACTGCCTCTTAAAGGGACTACATTACCATGCTCCTATTCCCTGAAGTTCCCTTTCAATCATGCAACCAAATTTCGTAAATACAGCTATTGAACCTGCCCAGCCAGTCAATCAGATCATTAGGGCTAGCACTCTCTTCCTCTGTTCCCATTAATAGTTAAGATTCTTCTTGGGGAACACTAAGTTCTGCAAGCGCCAACTCAGCTGCTGACACAGATGAACAGAGAAACATAGGAATTCGGGGCAGAAGTAGGCAAATTCAGCTCTTGAGCCTGTCCAGCCAATCAATCAGATCATGGCTGATCTCTTCCTGATCTCAAATCCGTCTCCCAACCTGTTCCCCACATCAGCGTATTCCTTTTAATTAGAAATGTATGTATTTCTTCCTTGAATCCATTCAATGATTTAGATTCCACCGCAGTATCAGGCAGCAAGTTCCACAAATTTACCATCCTCTGCAAGAAATAGCTCTTCCTCATCTCAGTTTTAAATCTACCGCCTCTCAACCTATATCTGTGACCTCATATTGGAGATTGCCCCATGAGAGGAAACATTTGGTTCAGGTTTATTTTACTTTTAAAATTTTACATACCTGGATCAGGTCTCCTTTCATCCTTCTAAACTCCAGTGGGTATAAGCCCAAACTGTTTAATGTCTCCTTATACACCAATGCTTTCATCCCCGGAATCAAACTGGTGAATTGGACTCTCTTACTGAGCCTGAAGACTGATGATAGGCTGCAGCTTTCAGCTTTCTGATGTAATCTACATTCTTCTACATTTCACGGTCTTGCAGTTCAATGGTATAAAGTACTGGACAACTTTTTGAATTATCTTCCTGGGTACCCAAGCTGCCTCCCATCCCCGTCCCACAAAGTTCTGAACAAAAACCAAGTCATTCAAGTCAAATGACCTGTTTCCTTGAGCTGAATCATGATATTCTTCCTATGAGGTTTGCTTAGCCTGTACCCTCCACATCAAATTTGGAAAAATAAGATCAAGGCCCTTCTCAGGTGCCGACCTATTAATAATTCAGCTCTAGTATTGTTGGGGATGGGGGTGGGGTGGGGTTGATTATATTTTATGAGAGTAGAAAATTGGCGAACAGGTGGTCTATTGGATTGTTCCTGCATTGATGCCTTGAAAGTTTGCACTGCATTTTCCGCTAAACTATTGGAAACAAGATGCTGTGGGGCCATGTATAAACGCTGGATGCCATTCATTCTAACAAGGTGTTGAAAGTCTTTGGCTGTGAAAGCGGTGACATTATCAGAAACGATTATCTCTGATATGCTCCGTATTGCAAAAATTTGTCGCAGCTTGTGTCTGATGGCTGACGAGGTCATGGAATCCATAATGTACATATCAAGTCACTTCATATGGGCATCCAGCAGGATCAAAAGCATCATCCACGTGAATTGACTAGTGAAAACAATGTGGAGCCTTGTCCAAAGGTGACCAGGCTACTCTTGGGTTTGAGATTCGCTACAGATGGAAGGGTCTTCTCCATTTGACACTGTTGACAAGAGTTGACCACGCCTCTATCTCTTTGTCAATTCCTGGTCATCCAAATACACAACAACTCTTGGGATCCTTTGTAGAAGGCTTTTCATGGTGTTCAAGAACGTTTTATTGTCAGCTCACTTAAACATCCACTCTCTACATATAGTTGCTAGAGCTTTGGATTAATCATTTATGGCCAGTGTTGTTCCAGTCATTTATTTCCTTGCAAACACACTTCAGTGTTTTCTTGTTTACTTTTAAAAGCCTGTTGTTGTATGTGTGGTTATGGTTATACAGCTCAGTTCAATTTTAATGCTTAACTCTCCAATATGTGTAACAGTATGGTGCTCCTACCAGGTGATAGTCCAGTGGCTACAATTGGGAAAACTAAAGGCTATTGATCATAGTTGGAGACCATTTGAGATGGCTCTGATGATCAACCTTGAAGAGCTGTAACTAAGAAGTTGTTGTTGCAGACTGTTAACATATGGTAGCTGACTGTGATTCAGTTTGTTCTTCAGGTTCAATGTGGCACTGCTTGAGAGGCTGGTGAGGAAATGAGTATGTTATCATCTTGAAAAAGGACATTTTGTTCACAGTTTGCCATGATTGTGGTTCTGCTTTGATAGCAAGCTATTCCCAAACTTTAATTAGTGATGCATTGCTCTTCTACTGCAGCTGATCCACATTTTCCCCAATGCAAGTTCACATCCTCCACATGTAAAAATTTGTCTGATTTAATTTCTCATTCCATCTAGATGTACCAAGTGTAGCATATTCAGGATCAGATCTTGCCCTCTCCTCCTGCCATGTGGACTTACATCAAGCATCTTGCAATCGAGGCATATGTTCCCGATCGTCTGTTTACTATACAGCAGTGACTGACTTTGCGCAGGATGGTGACAGAGTGACTGAAGTTACATCATGGCCCGTTGCCACTGAAAACTTCCTATGGAACAGCTACATCCCAGAGCCAGTTCAGGTTGTAAAATGTCCATTTGATAATAGCATAAGCAGCGTTGAAATATGAAGGGATGAATTTTGGTTGAAGAGGGTTGAATGGTCTCTTGTTTAACCATTAATCACTGACTACTCTGGCAATCACTCAGGAAGAACCCCTGTAGAAATTCATCCATATGTATAAATTAAAGCATATCTCTTTTTTGTAATTGTGTTCATAATTGTATTCCTATGCCACGCTTGATTAACACTAAAGAACTAATGTTCTCTATATTAAAGTAATTACATGTAAAAGACATTACAATGACTACTAAGGTTTCCAGTATACATTATATAACAGTTGAATTCATTAAAATAAACCCCTGATTGTTCTTCCAAAATCTGGTAATACAGAGATAGCATGAAAAATGACTTCTCTAAATTGATAAATACAATGGCAATACCTCAACTGCACAAAGCAAAATAGGCCACATTCATTTTATTTTGACAAGGTCCGTTCTGTGCTATTGCATAAATGCTCATGTTTATCACTTTTCAGCGATGCATCAAAGTCCAATATAGTGACAAGCTGTATATACTAAGGAGATGTCAGCAACAAAGGCAAGTTTCAAAACTAAGAAAACTGCAAAATAAGGCCAAACTCAAAGATTTTTTTCTCTTATGTTTCCCTTCTTTCTTGATTCACAAAAATGCAGAAGTATGTTTTTTTGATTGATTTGCTGTTGTTTGTTGTGTTCTGTATAAAACCTTTTAACAAGTTTTTGAAGAAAGATGATGCAATTTTGCACTGAGCAAAGTACAGCCAACAGGAAATAACTCTATTGCTGAGCTGAAGCTGATTCAATGATGGATTTCAAAATTTGGAGTTTGGTTACATACGCAGTGGGCCAAATCTATGGATGTCTTGATCATCAGAAACTGGACATGTATCTAAAGTTATGCATTCAGATCTTGTAGGTCCACGCATCATAACTTTCACATGGATATTGTCCAGAAAATTTTTAAACTTCTGATAAGCTATTACCCAGATCCCCAATTAATGTTTCCAACTCCAAACTGGAGTCAGAAGTTCCTGACATTTCCACAGGTGTGTACCCAGGAAATATGCCAATTTACAAATCTAATCGAACACCTGGGTAATTATACAGGTGATCCATCCAATTCACAATCCCTACCCCGATTTCTTAACAGTCACCCGGCTACCAACTCCTGACTACCCACCACTGGTCAACCCAACCTGACTACCACATGGCAACACTTAACCCACCACTTAATCATCTACCTCACCCAACAACCACACTTACTCATCTACCACTTGATCCACCTCAACCGCTTACCCATCCCATCAACCTACTGCTCCATCCATCTATTGCCCCATCCACAAATTGATCTCACCCACTTCACCCATTTGTTCACTCTCATCTATTTACATACTCACCCACTCACTCAGCCATTCATTAAAATTCAGACCGGATCTTTAAATTTATCATACAATAGCTAGTGCTAGTAAAATGTGAAAGTGTCCTGTCTTCCCTGACTCTACTCTGTGTGAAGTTTGCACATTCTCCTCGTGTTTGCATGGGTTTTTTCAGGGTATTCCGGTTTCCTTCCATGGTCCAAAGATGTGTAGGTTAGGTTGATTGGCCATGGCAAGAAATTGCCCCTTAGTGTCTAGGGATGTGTAGTTTAGAGGGATTAGTGAGTGTAATATTTGGGTATATGAGTGTTGAGCATGGGTGGAATTGTGTTTGGTGCAGACTCGATGGGCTGAAGGGCCTCTTTCTGCACTGTTACGGTTCTGTGATCCTCTGATTCTACTCTGCTCTGTTGGAGTTCCCTAAGGGGTCTGAGCTGTACGTTTATGTAAAAATTGAGCTTGGAAGACCACGGAAGAACTGCGCAGAGCGGGAGAGTTAGGTATTGAGGCATTAGGCATGACGATTTAGCTATTTTCTGTTTGGATCCCTTTTTTGAAATGAGTTAAGTTCAGCTAAAAGTGTACCAAGCAATGTTCCATTAATATCACAAGCATGAACTAACAGGCATCTTTATAATACACGTGATGATTTTCTGTGGGAATTTCAACAAAATTTGAACAATGAATGATGGACAAAATAAAGGAGGAGGTTATGTTTGGAAATCGGGCTTCAGGGATCTTTAAATATATAGGATTAAACATTATGCAGAATAAATCAAAGTGTTATATAAAAAATATCAGTTGTGTCCCAACCAGGCCAAGTCCTTACAACAAAAAAGGATGCAGAAATAGACCACTTAAAATGTTTTATTGGACAATTGAACTGACTGTGCATTCAGACTGTGTCTGATACTAGTTATGATGTATTGCAACTGAATACAACGATGAAATATGCAACAGTTGAGGAAGTTCAGAGAGCGAATAAAACATTACCAAAATTAAATTCAGAGAAATGAGCATTCAGGCTTTCAGCCTTGTGTGATCCAGAAGAATTTTAGTAATGCTTCACATAGCAATCCTCCAGATAAATATTCTAGTATGGCAAAGTTTATCACATTCTTGATTAGAAAGGATAAAAAATGTTGTCTGTTAACATGGGAAAAAAAGAAAATAAAAAGGCTAGCTAAAACAACCCAATGACAAAAACACTGGCTCTAGTAGAAGCAATAGATATGAAATTTTAGTCATATTTTGATGGAAATTCAATACAAGAGTGTTCAGAGAACAGCTTGCCAATTGAATGTGATGTGGATAACCATTCTCTAGTATAATGTACAAAAGTATGATAGAGCAAAGATTACAGATTGCTCTCAGAAAAGAAATGTTAGTGAGGAAAGAGATCTCTGATACAAGTCACCTATTATTGACCTGTCTTATTAAAATAAATGCTTGTTTGAAAGAATTGATGGAGGTCCTAGAAGATGAACAATTTGTAATATAATGCGTTATCGGAAATGTGGATTTTTTTTTCCTCTTTGATTTAATTTGGAATTTGAGTGTGTAAAGTTGTAAAGGGGGACCTGTTAATGGTATATTAATTATATTCCTGGAATACAAAGTAATTAAGCACTTTCAACATATATAAATAAGAGGCTGAACACTATTTTAATTTAATTAGACAAGTTTCCTTTAAAGATTTTCATTTTGTTACAGTACCCCTTAAAGGGGCTGTCAATTTTTCAAGTTGTTAATTCATTTATTTTTGGGTATTAAAAGAGCACAAAGAGGTTCAGATGGTTTTGCCTGGCTTAGTGTGTGGGTCTCATAAATAGGGGACAGCTTGCACACTGGGGAGGGGGAGGGCGATTGTACCATCACGTTGTGCACATTTTCAGATGCGATGCAGTGGTAAAGTCAGGCAAAAAATGTTTAGCGTGATTGGGACTGGTTTTCACGGCTGGTGCCATTTTATCAGCACAGGATTTCTGACATGGCCAGTCGCTTGCTGGAAGTGAGCAGGAAGCAGGTTAATATGTAGAAATATATTATAATGTTGTTTTACACCTGCTTAGCAGCACTCAGTCGTCTGGTCCTGCCCCACTTCATGACTTTGCCGGGAAAGGTTCACGCCAGTGAGGAATAGAAATTCTTCTTATGAACAGGGAGCAGTCGACTTGACCTCACTGGTGGAACCAGAGGCCATTGAGGCCCCCCAGTGGAGTCCAGGAATGAAGGGGGCAGTGCCAGATTGGCAGTGCCATCCTACTACCTGGGCAGTGCTCACCAGACACCTGGGCAATGCCCACCAAGCAGTTTTGGGCAGAGTCAGTGGTTGGAGGGGTTAGTGGGATGAGGGGACCTGCTACTCAGCCATTCTCCAGCTATCAAAGAGGGGATAGGGTGTGGCGGGAGGGAGTGAAAGGGTGCCTGCTGCTATTCTGCAACAGTTGGTGGTTGAGAGGATAGCAAGTCTGCGATCAGTCTAGGCGGGGTGAATGGGGGGATACTCAGCAGGCTGGTATTTCAGGCTGTAGGCCTCTATGATTGCAGGAGAAGGCTGCTTCAGGCAGTCTACACTAGTAGGGGTTGTGACAACCCTCTCTCTGTTCATCAGGCCCCTGCTACTGCTAATTTGCATGTGCAGCATTGGAGACCTGCACATGCGCACTACCTCTTTTGCAGGGTTTCGGGCACATCAAACCCATCCACAAGCTCCTGCAGTGATCAATAGACTTGCTGATATATTTGCAGGCAGAGGGCATGTGGGGTAGGAGGTGCCTGAAAACACGCCCAAAGACGGATCTCAAACTCTCCCAGTTTCAAATCCACCCAGCACTTGTAAAAAAGTAGTAAGATCACCACCCCACTTTCTGAGGAGAGGCATGAGACTGTGCAAAGGCAATAAACTCTCTTTCAGTGTCTTGGTTTTGACTTCAACAACTGGCTTGGATTCTGTTAACAATATCTTGACCTCTGAGCCAGAAGGTCTAAGATCAAGTCAGATGCCAGGACTTGAGGGCAGAGAAGGAGACCCCTGTATTCCTAGATAGTATTGAGCTGAGAGAATGATGCAGGGGAATCTGTGGGTCCAGTAAATCTGTCCATGAAGACTACCTCCAGCATGAAGATGGAGTGCAGGAATCAAACTGCCTCAGCAGACAGTGCTGCAGTGCTATGGAAGTGTTGTACTCATCTCAAAATCTCTTGCCAATTGAGGGTCATCTTGTGCATGTCACTCTTCAGCAATCGGGTTTGATGGCAACATTTTCCTCCTGGTGGGATGCAAGATTGAAAGGCCTGATGGGTCACTGGCAGGCAACTGTTTTAGTAAGCATTCATGAATGCAAATGACATTCGTGCCATCTGCCAATGGAAGAGTGACCCACCATTGAGAGAATTACCAAGTGATTTTACACCGATGAGTTTCTGACTTTGCAATTCCATCCTAAGTCTGGTGGCTGAAGCATAAGTTGGACTGACTTCTACTAAACATCAGGGCAGCAGAAAAGATGAGAATTATTAGGGATAGGATTTATAGTTATTTAGAGAGAAACGAATTGATTGGGGATAGTCAGCATGGTTTCGTGAAGGGTAGGTCATGCCTTACTAACCTCATTGAGTTTTTTGAGAAAGTGACCAGAGAGGTGGATGGGGGTAAGGCGGTTGATGTAGTATATATGGACTTTAGTAAGGCGTTTGATAAGGTGGCCCATGGAAGACTTCTACAGAAAATGCAGATGTGTGGAATAGAGGGTGATTTAGCTAATTGGATTAGGAATTGGCTGGCAGATAGAAGACAGAGGGTGGTGGTTGATGGGAGATATTCATCGTGGAGTTCGGTGACGAGTGGTGTGCCTCAGGGGTCTGTTTTGGGGCCCCTGCTGTTTGTAATTTTTATAAATGATCTGGATGAGGGTATTGAGGGATGGATCAGTAAATTTGCAG
This sequence comes from Sphyrna mokarran, assembly GCA_024679065.1. Classification (NCBI taxonomy): domain Eukaryota; kingdom Metazoa; phylum Chordata; class Chondrichthyes; order Carcharhiniformes; family Carcharhinidae; genus Sphyrna; species Sphyrna mokarran. The sequence continues at coordinate 77,120,036 of JAGIQG010000002.1, read as the reverse complement.
ATGATACTAAAGTTGGTGGTGTGGTAGATAGTGAAGAGGGGTGTTTTAGTTTACAGAGTGACTTGGACAAGTTGCAGAGCTGGGCCGAGAGGTGGCAAATGGAGTTTAATGTGGAAAAGTGTGAGGTAATGCACTTTGGCAGGAACAATAAATGTGTAGAGTATAGGGCTAATGGTAGGGCTCTTAATAGTGTTGAGGAACAGAAGGATCTTGGTGTATGTGTCAATAGATCCCTGAAAGTAGGCAGTCAAGTGGATAAAGTTGTTAAGAAGGCATATGGAGTCTTAGCTTTTATTGGTAGGGGGATTGAATTTAGGAGCCGCAGCATCATGTTGCAACTGTACAAAACTCTAGTGCGGCCGCACTTGGAGTATTGTGTGCAGTTCTGGTCGCCACATTATAAGAAAGATGTGGAGGCATTGGAGAGGGTACAGAGGAGGTTTACCAGGATGTTGCCTGGTATGGAGGGCAGGTCCTATGAAGAGAGGTTGAAGGATTTGAGGTTGTTTTCGTTAGAAAGGAGGCGGCTAAGGGGGGATCTTATTGAAGCATATAAGATGATTAGAGGTTTGGATAGGGTGGACAGTGATAGCCTTTTTCCTAGGATGGAGAAAGCTAGCACGAGGGGACACAGCTTTAAATTAAGGGGTATGAGTTATAGGACGGATATCAGAGGTAGGTTCTTTACTCAAAGAGTGATTAGGGAGTGGAATGCCCTGCCTGCAGCTGTTGTAGATGCGCCAAGTTTGGTGGCGTTTAAGAGGTTAGTTGATAAGTATATGGATGAGAAGGGAATGGTTTAGTTAGGAGGGGCATTGCTTTTTATTTTGGTCGGCACAACATCGAAGGCCGAAGGGCCTGTTCTGTGCTGTATTGTTCTATGTTCTATGTTCTATTTGTGATATTCAGCTCATTAATTAAGCAGCTGTGGGGAGCATGTCTAACCTCACAGTCCGGCAGCAGGAAGTGGCTTGCCTGCTGTCATCACATAGTCTCTAATGTCCTGGCACCGGCATCCAGAATCCATTCCAGCCATTCAATCTTCGGTTCTGCTCTTTGAATTACCCTGCTCCACTCCCTCTCACCCCTATCACAATACCACCCCATGCCCTTGTACATCACCCTTCCCTTGAGCCCAGCCTTAGCACAGCTTGTGTTATAGGCAGCTAATATCTCTCTTAATTATTGTGAAAGAAAAGCAAAAGCAGCATCTCCTAACATGAAAGATCATGAAGTCTACCTCACCACATGCATTCCAGTTACGTACAGTCATGAAACATTGTTTTAAATTCCTGCTGGCAGAGTGCTTAATTTGGAAGTGGAACAAGATTCCAGTATCTTGGTCATTGAATAAGCATTTATGATGTGCAAAATGGGTTTCCATTTTGTACTGAAATTAGCTTGTGTGATATTTATAATTAATGTTTTAAACTTCCCAAATGAAATTGTGACATAATTGATCACTAATTTATATTGAGAGGCAATAATATTTGTTAAAATAGTGAATAAGGGAGTTTTATATGATGAGGCTGATTTGCTCTCAATTAATACTGCACAGTGCAAATTCAAATTAAAACTTTTTATACTTCGTTACAACATTTTCTCATTAAAGAAAATCATAGTCAAGTAGGCACAGTATGTGAAAAGTTAATACAAGATATTGACATTAAAATTGTATGGCTTCAAATCAATACCTCTGGATAATATATTTTTAACTGAGAGCACTTGAAAGTAAATTGTACATTGTACATAAAATGAAATAATGAATATCCAGTAGTGATTGTAAGGGAATAATTTTATTGAAAAATTCGGCTGACTTTGTAAGCTAGAATATTACGGATCAAACAGTTTGTAATGATTCCCTGACCTCTGAAATGAGATTACAGCATTGAAATTACATCTATCTGTTATTTTTATGAAGCATTTATTACAGTTTGTAGAGTTTTTTTCCTCTACTGGCGATAGTGTGTGGACTCTGTACGATAGATGCATGTTCATCTTGAAGAAATCATAACTGGCATTGTCACTTAAAAATATTGCCACAGTTAGTTCTCTGGATATAAGAATCAACAAATAATTGCACAGATGCTGACTGATATAGATATTGTCAGCATTTTCTGTTTATATTTATTCCAGATTTTGAGCATTTTTTTTTGTTTGCTCCATATTGGCCCAATATCGTATGGCAAATCCAGAGGTAATTTCAGAGGGTCTGTCTATGATATTTAATGCAGCCAACTCAATAAAATTTTACTTTGATTTTCCATCACGTGCAGACTCTGCTCACATAAACTCATATGGAATATTTAATGCATCATAAAATGATTACAGTACAAAAGGAGGCATGTGCCCCATCATCCCTATGCCAATTCGCTGTAGGAGCTATTTTGTTAGGCCTATTCCCAGCCTTTTCTCTGGAGCCCTGCAAATGTCTTCTCTTTAGAAAACTGCCCAATTCCCTTTTGGAAACCATAATTGATCTCGCAAAACCTTTTGCTGTATAAAAATAATTCCTCATGTATCTTTTGAGTATTTTTGCTAATCATCTTGAATCGGGTTCCTCTGGTTTTTGAGTCCTCCATGATAGAGTATGTTCTCTTTATCTGCTTTGTCCATATCCCTATTAAATTCGACACGTATCAAATCTAGGTGCATTGGCGGAGATAAATTCTCCCTCAGTGTACCCGAACAAGTGCCAGAATGTGGAGACGAGTGGATTTTCATTGTAACTTCATTGCAGTGTTAATGTCAGCCTATTTGTGATTAGTGAAGAAATAAAATTAACATTACAGAGAACAGCACAGCTTCTTCCATCTATCCATGTAACTAAAGTCTCTTATCTCCAGAACTACTCTTATAAATCCATTCTGCATCCTCTCCAATAACTTCACATTCTTTCTAAAGGGTGGTGCCCAGAATTGGACACAATATTCCAGTCAAGGCCAAACAAGTGTTTTATAAAGATTCACTCTGACTTACTTGCTTTTGTTTCTGTACTTAGAAGATCCAGGATCCCATGTGCCCTATTAACCACTTTCTAAACCTGCCGTGCTATCTTCAATGAGTTATGCACACATATTACCAGGTCCTTCTGCTCTTGCATTCCCTTTAAAATTGTGACCTTTGTTTTATATTGTCTTTCCAGATTCCTTCCATTAGATTTCACATTTTGGTGTGTTAAGTTTTATCTGCACGTGGCCACTTGATCTTGCTAGTCTGTTTATGTCCTTTTAAGTTATCGGTATCCTTCCTCATAATTCAAGATATGCCTATTTTGTGTCCTCTGTCAACCTGGATTGTCCATTTGTATTCAGATTGTTACCTGGGTGCAGGTTAGCAATGCCAAGGGGCGTGGCCTAAAGGGCATGAGGACTGAAGGGGGCAGGACCTATGGGGAGTTCTTTGGAGACTCTACAGCAGGGTCCCTCTCACCTGAGGAAGTAGGGGAGGGCCAATACCAGTATTGAGGAGGCTGATGCCTAATGTCGGACATGGGGAAGGGGTTACCCTTATTTTGAGATTAGGACAGTCTTTAAAAATGGTGTCCTGATCCAAGGAGAAGGCCTTGCAATGTCTTTAGGCCTCCCTCCTCTCCTGACATTGCAAATGACTGCCTCCTTCAAAAAAAAGATTAAATGGAAGAGGATTGCGATCGAGATTGTGCCAGATGACGCTGTAGGAATTGCACTGTTTCCCACTGGACATGACACTTAGTCATTTTTTTTTTTGGAGAACTGAAGGGAAAACTGGTCTCCATTCAGCCCTGTGTAACTGAAGCATAACATCCTTACTTTAACTTCAATTCCTCTTAGATTAAAGGATGGTTTTCTTGTACTCTTCTTAATTATATGCTGTACCTGCACACTAATGTCTTGTGACTCATGCATGAGAACACTAGATCCTTCTGCACTTCAGCATTCTGCAGTCGTTCTCCTTTTAAATAATAATCTCTTTTTAATTTTTCCTGCCAAAGTGAACAACTTCATATTTACTCATGTTATACTCCATCTGCCAGACTTTTGTCCGTTTACCCTACCTATTAATAGCTGTGTGCAAACTTCTTCTGTCTTCATCAAAATATACTTTCCTGTCTGCAAATTGAGCTACCATGCCTTCAATCCCCTCATATAAGTCATTGACATAAATTGTAAAAAGTTGAGGCCTCAGCACAGACACCTACAGGAATTCACACTTCACATCCTGCTAAGCTAGCAATGCGTGGGGATGTGACGGTGAGGCTCATAAAATCCTGTCTGAGGCCAGTGGAGAATTCCATTTTGCAAGCCTTCTCCACCACGATTCTGGTGCAGGCAAGGTGGTAAAATTCCGGCTTGTGATTCTCAGTTTTCTGCAGTCAACCAGCCTTCTATCCATGCTGAAATGTTACCCCCAAGACCATGACCTTCTAATTTCCACAATAACTTTTGATGTGGCATTTTATCAGATGCCTCTGAAAATCCATATATAGCACCTCCCCATTATCCATAGCTCTTGTCGCTCCTTCGAAGAAGTCTAATAAATTGATTAAACATTATTTTCCTTTCGCAATATCGTGCTGTTTATTCCTGATTACAAATAGTTGTGACCTATTTAATGATCGATTCTAACTCCTTCCCTGCAACAAATGTCAAGCTAATTGACCTATAATTCCTTGTTTTATGCCTCTGTCCTTTCTTAAATAGAGATGTTATATTTGCTACTTGTCTGTCTGACTGGAATCTTTCCGGAATCTAGAGAACTTTGAAAAATTAACACAAATACATTTACTACTTCATTAACCACCTCTTTTAAGACCATAAGGTGAAGTCTTTCTGGACCTATAGATCTGTTAGCCTGCGGCTCCATCAATTTGCTCAGTATTGTTTGTCCAATGATTTGTATTTTCACCAAGTTCCTCTCTCCCTTCCAACTCCTGATTTACAGCCATTACTGTAATATTTTTTGTAACCTCTATTGTGAAGACAGGAGGCAATCTTGTGGTGCAGTGGGTAGCATCCCTGCCTTTCAGTCAGGAGTTCTAGATTTGAGTCCCACCCCAGGAATTGATGGCCAAAGAAGGTGCATTCAAAACATGGCCGACAAGTTGAATATCAATTTGCAAAATCTTTCCAACACACCAGTGGCAGGTGGTAAGAATGGGAGAGACTTCTGGTCAGCCATGCTTGATACAGAATGATGTCCCTCAAGCTGTAAGCCACTGGCAATAGGCCAGTGACCTGTTCCATGTAAAGCTCACTGTGAAATCAAATGAAAGTCTGCCTTATGCACCACTAGTTATGGAAAGAGAAACAACAACATAGTGAAGACAGAAGCAAAATATTTGTTCTTTTCCATGCCAATCCCTTATCATCTATTATTAACTCCCCATTCTCACGATCTAGAGGATCAACATGTACTTTATTTTTTTCCATTCTAAATACATGTAGAAACCTTTGCTGTGTCATTACATTTTTTGCTAACTTCCTCTTGTACTCTAATTCCTTTCTCCTGATTAACCTTTTAGTCATTCTTTGCTATTCTTTATATTCTAACTAATCATCTGACCTGCCAATTATCATCATCCAGTTAACAAAGAACAAAGAAAATTACAGCACAGGAACAAGCCTTTTAGTCCTCCAAGCCTACACTGACCATCCTGCCCGACTAAACTAAAATCCCCTACCTTCCGAGGACCAAATCCCTCCATACCCATCCTATTCATGTATTTGCCAAGATGTCCCTTAAAAAGTCACTCTCGTATCTGTACCCGCTTCCACTACCTCCCCTGGCAATGAGTTTCAGCAACTACTACTGTCTGTGTAAAAAAATCTGCCTCGTACATCTCCTTTAAACCTTGCCTCTCGCACCTTAAACCTGTGCCCCCTAGTAATTGACTCTTCCACCCTGGGGGAAAAATCTTCCGACTGTCCATCTGTCCATGCCTCTCATAATCTTCTATTAAGTCGCCCTTCAACCTCCATCATTCCAGAGTAAACAAACCAAATTTCTCTAAGCTCTCCTCATAGCTAATGCCCTAATATCAGACAACAGTCTGGTAAATCTTTTTTGTACCCTTTCGAAAGCCTCCACATCCTTCTGGTAGTGTGGCAACCAGAATTGAACACAATAGTCCAAGTGCGATCTAACCAAGGTCCTCTAAAGCTGCAACATGACTTGCCAATTTTTAAACTCAATGCACTGGCTAATGAAGGCAAGCATGCATTGCCACTTTCAGTGACCTGTGTATCAGTACACTCAGATCCCTTTGCCTATCTATACTCCTAAGGGCTCTGCCATTTACTACATTTTTCTTACCTGTATTAGACATTCCAAAATACATTACTTCACATTTGTCCAAATTAAACTCCATCTGTTTAATTCATTAAATTCTCCTCCCAGGTCTCCAGCTGATCTATATCCTGCTGGATCCTCGAATGCTTCTCAGCACTATCTGCAAATCCACCAACCTTTTTGTCATCCACAAACTTACTAATCAAAACAGTTACATTTTCCTCTACAAACAGCAAAGATCCCAATGCTGATCTCTGAGGAACATCACTTAAGTTTAAGTTTATTTATTAGTGTCACAAGTAAGCTTACATTAACACTGCAGTGAAGTTACTGTGAAAATCTCCTAGTTGCCATACTTTGGAGCCAGTTCGGGTACGTCAAGGGAGAATTTAGGATTGCCAGTGCACCTAACCAACATGTCTTTTGGACTGTGGGAGGAAACCAGAGCACCTGGAGGAAATCCATGCAGATATGGGAGGAACATGCAAACTCCACAAAGACAGTGTCCCGAGCCAAGAATTGCTTGGGTCCATGGTGCTGTGAGGCATTAGTGCTAATCATGTTTTTTTTTTGTTAGATTTGGCGCTTTCTTGAACTACTTTAGCTAACAATGAATGGTGGATCTTCTCTTTAGAATTTTTTACCGTGGAAATGTACTTTTTCTGAATATTCTAAAATGTTCCCTTAAATATCTGCTGCTACTTCTCTATTAATGCATTCCTTAGTTTAGCATCTTAGCATTTAAGTTTAAAATATAGTTTTAGACCCATTCTTCTCCCTTTCAGATTGGATGTAAAATTATATCATGTTATGATTGCTTCCCCTCGGGGTGCCTTCATTCTGAGGTCATTAATTAACCCTATCATATAACCTGCTTTACTGCCAATCTGAGTTTTCCAGTCATGGTTAATAGTTACCCATGATTATTGTCATGCATTTTTCACAAATACCCAATATTCCTTTGCGTATACTTTGTCCTACATTGTGGTTATTGTTTGGGGAGGGGGGAGGTTTGACCACTCCCACTTGTGACTTCCCCCCCCCCCCCCAAGTCCTCATCTCCACCCAAACCAATTCCACATCTCGATCCCTGAAACCAATGTCATCTCTAACGATTGCATCAATGCTATTGTTAATTAATAATGTTACCCCTCCAGCTTTACCTAATTTGCTACTCTGCAATAGGAGCATGGCTGAAATTATTGTGGTCCACTTTCCTGTGTGCCTTCCATAACTCTCAACTCTCTTGTAAAGCAAATGTCTGACTAACTTAGCTTTGAAAATATACAATGACTCACCTATCACCACTCTCTGGGATAGAGAATTTTAAAGATTAATGATTTTCTAGAGAAGAAATTCTTATTACTGTCTTTATTTTTAAACTGTGCCGTTTAGTTCTAGATACCTACACAAGGGAAGAGATCCTCTCAGCATCTTTCCTTCCATCCTTTTAAACTCTAATGAATAGGGACCCAATCTGTTCAATCCTTCCTCATAAGACAATCCCTTCAACCTTGTGAACCTTCTCTGACGTGACTCCAATTGAATATATTGTTCCTAAAATCGAACTGTGTTGAGGAGTTTAGGTGTGGACTCTCCAATTCTCTGCCCAGTTGTAACAAGACTTTCCTACTTTTATCCTCCACTTCTGTGCTGCTGGTCTTGACCCTTTCTCTGGCAATGTGGGTTCTCTTCCTACAGAAATAAAAGCCACATTGATTGTCTGACAAATAGTCACAAGGCCTAAGCTGTGCACCTCAATGTTTTCTGCATACGGTTACTTTGTAACCATATTGCTTATCTGTTAATGGTAACTGTAGCAGGTGACCTTACTACAGTTACCATTAACAGACAACATGTTGACCAAGATACAACATTCCTCCTACAGGGGAGTTTACAATAGACTGACCTCATTGCTATCTGTCATCAACCTCAGCTGCACCCATTACATTTTTATGGCCTTGAGAGAAGTGAAATATGGATCATCAGTTTGACAAAATGAATAAAATCATTGATGAGCTGGTGGCACTGCAAACAATTTCTCCTAATGACCCCACAGTTGCAGACCACCTCGATGATCTCCATCAGGATTTGCTTTGTCAGGCAGGGCAGCCTCCTTCTCAAGTCCTTGTTGAAGGGGATGTCCTGCCTTGTCAAAGTAAACAGGAAGAGAATCTGCAGAAAGTTATCAGTGAATCATGGGGGCACCCAGGATTCCTCACCAAACAGAGCTGTACAGGGTTTAATGGTTCCAAATGATTTATTGGGACCAAAAAAAAGTAGTTATATTCAGACGTTGGCATTTAAGCCTGATGTCAGCACCTCTGTCAATGTCACCAATATAACATTGTTATTCAAGAAAGGAGTGGGGAGGTAAGAGAAAATGGGAAATTACAAGCCAGTTAGGCTGATATCAGTCATTGGGAAAGTCTGAAATCTATTATTAAGGATGTTTTGACAATGCACTTAGAAAACCATAGTAGGTTTAAAAAAAATCAAATCGTTTTACTAAAGGAAAATTATGAATGATCAATTTCAAGTTTTTGAGTATATAGCTAATAGGGTAGATAAAAGGAAACCAATAAATATGATGTACTTGTATTTCCAAAAAGCATTCAACAAGATGCTACACAATAGGTTAATATCACAAGATAGGGCTCATGGAGTTGGGAGTGATATGTGACACAGGCAGGAAGCAAAAAGAAAAGACATTTTCAAGTTGGCAAGCCACAACAATTGGAATGCCGCTATTTACAATCTGTACTAATGATTTGAAACAAAGTGATGGAGAATCATGTATCTAGGTTTGCTAACAATACAAAGCTGAGAGGAAAACGCAGAGAACTTACACAGAGACAGGTTAAGTCAGGCAGCAAGAAGGCAGATAGCATATAATGTAGCAAAGTCCGGAATTATTTGTAAAAATTAAAAAACAGAACTGCCAGCAGGTCATTAGCCACCCAGCACACGATTTGTTTATTTTCTCTGGATCCTCATGCAAGGTCAGTAAAGTTTTACAACACCAATTTTAAATCCAACCAATTTATTTGATAGTAAATCAGCAAGCTTTCGACTTTTCGTCTTCGTCAGGCAGGTGTTGTAAAACTTTACTGAGTTTACCCCAGTCCGACGTCGACGTCTCTACATCATGACTCCTCTTGCAAGGGGCAGCAGTGCCTGCTTCCAGTCTCAACTTTGGGACCTTAGATGACCCAGAAAATCTATTTTAGGTCGATAATCTTTCATCAAAAGATGACAGTGATGTTGGATTGAAAACTACACGGCCTCACCTGGTGTATGTTCATGCTCCTTAATAAATTGGTTGGACTTAAACCTGGTGCTATCAGACTTCTATTATGTTAGAACGCAACATATCATTATACATGCAACTGTTTTCATTCCTGTTTATGTTTCTAAATGCTAACAGAAATGTAAGGTATCATTTATAATGGTGTATAGTAATATAAATACTGTTAATAGTAATTGACCAAAAATTTTCATTTTGGGCGTAATTGGTAATCTAAGCCGATTAATTGGTTTTCAAAAGATTATTTTTTTGCACAATTTCTGTGTAAAATCAGTTACATATCAGCAAATGTTAAATTTTCTGTGAACCAATGCATTCAATTAAGCAACATTTTAAAGTCAGTTTTTAAAACTGTATTAAAAGTTTTACTTGATTCATTAAACACTGCTAACTATTATAACTGAAAATGGGTTTATCATAAAATAAATAATAATTTTAATCAGCATATCTTGTCCATTACTGTGAATAATTTGATTCCAAATAGCATTAATAATTATACAAACCATTTATTCTTACATTATTATACCATCATTTAATTCTTGCTTTTGTAAAAATTAACGTGCTTTGAAAAGGTGCCTTAAAAAGGTGAATTTAATAAGAATAGCTTAATTTCAAAAGTCTATTTGAAGGTCCTGAAGCAGGTATCGTTAGTGAAACTCACCATTGTAATTAATGCAAATTGATGGCCAATTTCAAACACTGTTATTCCATTAAATTAAGGCAAAAAATCATGGAAACTCAATTTGTGTTAAACATTTCTTGAATTCTTGTGCTGGTTTGGCTGGTTTTTGAGCAAATTGTGCCAAAAATATCAATGCAACCTAGTGTAAACTCCAGGTTATCATTTATTTTACAAATGTCCTGTGCTTACTTTTTAAGATCCGTCAATATAATGCATCCAGTGAAGACCTGCATTTATAAGGAATATGCGTTGGATAATTCAAGCTATATTATTGTTTGTAGCCTTGTTTTTGACCCATGCTACCTCTTAATGTGGCATCCCCATGGGGTGTACAAGATCAAACTCTTACAAGCTCTTCCTTTCTACCAAATGATGCAGTTGGTTATTTTAATTATTATTTTTTTCTTAAAATTTAGATAATAGTGAAAGATGTCCCCACTGCCTATTGTTACTCATTTACGGATCCACACCTGATCACTTTTGATGGCAGGTAACTTCCAATTGTAGTTCAATTTAGAGTTCCAATTATTGTTTAATTTACTTTGTTGCCCATTCTCAGCTTGTTTTGCATGATCTTCCAGTTACTGATGGGGGACATCAGGGAGAATGAGTGGATATCTCATGGTTTTCTGCAAATGCTACTCAAGAAGAAATTATAACAGGTTGCAAACTAAACTCCACCCTCCCCAAATAACTGGGTTGGTTTTGCAAGGAAATTGAAAAGTTAAGTCTGAAGTAGGAAATCAACCAGTCTTGAAACCCCTCATTTTCAGTTTTTTTCCGGGATAGGATGAGCCACACGGAACCAAATTATTCTCAGGTCAATTATTGAAACCTTTTAAGGAGGTTGTGTGTCTCCACTTTTATAGTGATTCATTTTTTTAACCACAATCAGCTTAAATTCCAAGGCTTTGCAAAGATAGCAAATAAAAGGAGGCAATATAAGAATTAGGAGCAGAAATAAGCAAATTCAGCCCTTTTAGTTTGCTTTCCTCTTCAATCAGGTCATGTCTGATTTCTCCCTGGTCTCAAATCCATTTCCTCATCTGTTCCCCATATTCCCTTATACATTTTTTAAAATTAGAAGTTCTTCTTGAAACCATTCAACGATTCAAACTCCACCGTGCTACGGGGCAGCATGTTCCATAAATTCACCATCCTCTGTGAGTGGTTCCTCTTTATCTCTGTGTTAAATCTACTGTCTCTCAACTATACCTGTGACCTCTTGTTCTAGGTTGCTCCATAAGAGGAAGGATTTAGCTTATGTTTACTTTATCAATTCCTTTTAGTGTTTTATCTACCTAAATCTGATCCATTCTCATCCTACTTATACTCCAGTGAGTATAAGCCCAAACTGTTTAGTCTCTGCTCATGTGTCAATTGTTTCATCCCTGGAATAAATCTGGCGAACTGCCTCGAAGGCCACCACATCCTTCCTCAAGTAAGGAGACCAAAACTGGGTACAATACTCCAGATGTGATCTCATCAACACTCTATATAATTGCAACAAAACTTCTCTACTCTTATACTTCAGTCCCTTTGTAATAAATGCCAACGTCCCATTTGTTTTTTTTTAATTATGTGCTACACCTGCAAATCGATTTTCTGCAATTCATAAACATAGACACCCAGATCCCAGGTGCATTTTGAATCTGCTTTCCATTTAGGTAATGATTTGTCTTTCTATTTCTTCTGCCAAAATGGATGACTTCACACAATCCACATTAAACTCCATCTGCCAAATTTTGGCCATTCACCTAGCCTATCTATATCCATAAAATCTTCATGAAGATGAAAATCTTCATATAACATGATTTTACTATGTTATACTGTGTCTCTGCTTACAGGTCATTTAATATAGATCATAAAACACTTAAGTCCAATGACTGATCCCTGCAGCATCCCACTAATTACATTTCGCCAGCCAGAGAAGGATCCGTTTATCTCAACCCTCTGCTTTCTGTCAGTAAACCAGCTCTCAATCCAATCTAGTACTCTCAATTCGAATCGGCTGTGAGTTCATTTTCTGGATCGGTCTTTTATGTGGCACCTTTTCAAACTTCTTCTTGAAGTCTTGAAGATATACCACATCCACAGGTCTCCCTCTATCCACCTTGCTGGTTATGTCTGCAAAGAAACAAAGCAAGTTTGTCAAGCATGACTTACCCTTCATAAAATCATGCTCCCAGGAGTGGATTGAGCTTTGTCTTTCCAAATGCTCATTCATCTACTCCTCATTGATTGATTCCAGCTACTTCCCCACCACAGAGATCAAGCTACCCAGCCTATAATCTCCTACTTCTTGCCTCTCTCCCTTTTGAATAGGGCATTACATTAGGATGTCTCCAATCCACTGGGACCTTACCAAAATGTAAGGAATTTTGAAATATCACAACCAATGCATCCACCATCTCTGCTGCCAACTCCTTTAATACCCTAGGGTGCCAGCCATCAAGTTCTGGAGAGTTATCTGGCTTTAATCCTGTTAGTTTATTCAATACCTTCTCCTTAGTGATGGTTATTGTACCAAGCATTAACTACAGTTTTTGGAAAAGCTTCATTATTCTCTATCGTGATGACAGAATCAAAATATTGTTTTAGTGCCTTCGCTCTCTCTGTGTTTCCCATTAATATGTTACCAGTATCATCCTCTAAAGGGCCAACATTCACTTTAGCTATTCTATTCCTCTTTATATACTTACGAAAGCTTTTGGTATGTGTTTTTTTCTGCTAGTTTCTTTTCATAGAATCAAAAGAGCTAAGATGAACTATTTTAATAGCCTTTTGCCAAGCCTTAAAGTTCTCCCACCCTCCTGCTTACCATTGGACTTTGCAATTTGGTATGCCCTTTTACCTTTATGTCCTCTTTGACTTCCTTGTCTAGCCATGGAACATTTTACTTCCTTTTACAAATCCTCTTCTTCTTGGGCTGTATTTTAATTGAGAGGTATTCAATACTGTCTTGGACATTTGCCATTGTTGCTCAACTGTCCTGCTTTCAATTACTTGATCCCAGTTTACATGGGCAATTCTTTCTTCAGGTCTGTATAATTACCACTGCCCATTGCTAAAACTCTGGTATAGCACTCTGTCTTCTCTCTCAATCTGAATCTGAGATTCTTAGATACTGTGATCACTCTTCCCAAGAGGACCTTTAACAGCAAGACTATTTATTAACATTTCTTAGTTACATTATATTAAATCTAAAATATTCTGCTCCCTGGTTAGTTCCATACCTGTTGCTCTAAGAAACAATCCTTTATACTCTCTATGAAATCTCCCTCAATGCTACCTTTGCCAATTTGATTGATCCGCCCAGTATGCATATTCAAATCACCCATGATTTCCATTGTGTTCTTCTCACAAGCCCTCGTTATTTCTTGGTTTATGTTATACCCCATTTTGGAAGTTTTGCTCGAAAGCCTGATATTACTTGCACCAACATGTTTTTTTCCTTTGTTTTTTATTTCCACCCAGATCGATTCAACATGTTAGTCCTTCGTGCCAATGTCATTTCTTAATACAGCCTTAATATCATCTTTAACCAATAAAGCAACTCCACCTCCTGTTCCATCCTGCTATCCTTTTGGAATACTGAGTACCCTCGGACATTCAATTTCCAGTCCCAGTCCTCTTGAAATATTGTTACAATCTCTACAAAATCATACCCATTTGTCTCTATTTGTGCCATCAACCTTATTCCAAATACTGCATGCATTTAGATACAGGATTTTTAAAGATGTCCTGCTGATTTGTCTTTCCCTTGCAGGATTTTCTTGTGCACTACATTTTTCCACACATTTTGATCTGCCTTAATAATCTCTGATGGTCTATAGAGTGGCAAGAAGAACTGATTTCAATTGTAATATACCTTTTGCAGCACAGCTTCTGGGCTCCCAGGAGCAAGATTTGTTTCCTCTAGGACTAACAAACTTTTCTGCAAGCACCCATCCTATACCCCATAATTGGTCTGTAGTCCCCACGCAGCTCCCCACTCTATAATTGGATATCCCACAACCATCTGCTTAGATCCTTCCTTCCCCTTTCACCATACCTTATGATCGAATCTCCCACTCCCCATTGTCAGCTCCCCAACAACATTCTACCTTGACCCTCAAACATCATCTGAACCCTGATGTTCAAAGAAACTTGAGTGTGCTTGTACAAGGAATGCAGAAAGTTAACATGCAAATGCAGCATACAATTAAGAAGGCAAATGACCTGTTGCCCTTGATTGCAAGGAGATTGGAGTACAAGAATAAAAAAGCCTTACTATAGTTGTATGGATTTTGGCAAACTCTGTGTGGAGTACTGTGTGCAGTTTTGGTCAACAATTTTAAAAAAGGAATTACTTGCACTAGCAGTGGTACATTGAAGATTGACTAGATTGGACCCTAGGATGAGAGGGTTGTCTTATGTTGAGGGGCTAAGTATATTGGGCTTATATTATCTGGAGTTAAGAAAATTAAGAGTGATCTCATTAAAACCTAAATATTTTAAGGGAACACGATAGGGTAGATGCTGAAATTGTTTCTACCAGTGGGAAATGTAAAACACAAGGGCATAAGTCTCAGGATAATCTGTGAATCATTTGAGGACTGAGATGAAGAGAAATTACTTCACTGAAAGGATTGTGAATATTTGGAATTAGGAACATAGGCAGTGAAAAATGAATTAATGCCCCAGAACAGTCATAATTAAATGGCAGAGCAAGCTTGACGTGATCATGTTTCTTGTGTTCTTGTGAGTCAGCTAGATACCCGCCCCAAGCAATCTTTCCATACCTGTTATTCAGCAGGCTTTGCTTCCCTCCATGTTTTTAACTTGCCAGTTGTGATTGTGTGGGATATTTGGAGGAAAAAGAATTAAGTGTAGGAGGTTGGGTGCTATAGATTTACATTTTCTTTCTCTCCAGCCCTTCCCCTTCTTTCCTGAGAGAAAGAAACTCATTTTCTGATGTCTGCCAACCTTCAATAAACAACCCAAGAAACTAACAAAGAAAACATGATAAAAATAGTACTATAAGATTAATGTGCGCATAATGGGTATTATCATAGCGCATTCATGTTATGCAGAGAAAAACCTTAAACTTAATTAAGATATTTTAATTCTACTTGTGTCTGAATTGCTTAATGTACACAGGTCACTTCTAAAAAGTGGCTTTTATCTCTATTCTGTTTATTCTTCATTGTGAAATTCCACTCACGAATGAGTTTAAGTAATTTGTAAAGTTAGTTTAAATATTATTGTAGACTTTATGTTCATTATAGAACCATTGAAAACTTATCTCTTAACTAAAATAAATTGATAAACAATTGTAACAATAATCAAGCACTAATATTATCTAATGTTAAAGGTGCCAGCTTTGGATGTGAAAGGAGAGGAGATGGCCTAGTGATATTATCACTAGATTATCAATCCAGAAACTCAGTTAAAGTTCTAGGCATCCGCTTTCAAATTGTGCCATGGCTGATGGTGGAATTTGAATTCAATAAAAAAAAATTGGCAATTAGGAATTTACTGATGATCATGAAACCATTGCTGATTGTTTTAAAAATCCATCTGATTCACAGTGTCATTTAGGGAAGGAAATCTGCCTTCCTTGCCTGGTCGTGATTCCAGAGCAACAGCAATGTGGTTGACTCTGAACTGCCTTCTAACTAAGAGCAACTAGGGATGGGCAATAAATGCTGGCCAATGAGCAATGCCCATTTTTCACAAATCAATACTTAAAAAAATAAACTCCTCTAACTTTTCACCGGGGACTTTTCAGGGGCAGCAGTGGTGTAGAGATTATTGTGACTGGACTAGAAATCTAGAGACTTGGGACAATGCTTCAGAGAACCTGTTTCAAATCCCAGCATGGCAAATAGTGAAATTTGAATTCAATAAAAAATTGGAATTGAAAAGTCAAATGATGACCATGAAACTATCTGGTTCACTAATGTCCTTTAGGGAAGGAAATCTGCCATCTTTACCTGGTCTGGCCCGCAGATCCAGTAGATGGTCAATCTTTGAATGGCCCAGCAAGCCACTCAGTTCAGGTGCAATTAGATATGGGCAATAAATGCTGGCTGGGCCAGCAATGCCCTCATTGAAATAGAAATATTTAGTTACACACCATTAACTTTTCTTCAAATTTTTTCTGTAATTTGGCCAAAGTTACTATGATGCACTTTGAATTAATCATTTTACTTGATAAGTGCTACTAAACCTCTGACTACAAAACCAAATTTATGAAGAGTTAACAAAATGCATTATATTACAACTTCGATTAAATTATTACAAATTATAAAATATATGCAATTGTTTTTCTTATTGAACAGATACTATCAGAAATATCACTATAAATTACAGCAACTTTCCAGTAATGCAATTGATTAATCTTAAATTGTTTAATAAATTTGTAAAATGTCTATTGCTATTGCAGTCATTTTCAGTCATTCCAGTATATTTTCTTTGCAACCCTAGGCGCTATGATAATTACAAAACTGGAACTTTTATGCTATATAAGAGTGTTGCTCGAGACTTTGAAGTACATATCCGTCAGTGGGACTGTGGGAGTCCTCACTATCCAGCATCTTGCAATTGTGGATTTGTAGCCAAAGAAGGAGCAGACATTATCGCTTTTGATATGTGTAATGGACAACTACATGAAACCAGGCCACATTTATCTGTAAAAAGTCAAGATATTACTGGCAACAATGTTAAAATCACTGAATCTTACCAAGGAAAAAAAGTAACAGTAAGTATTTTTCCCTATGTTTTTACTGTTTATATTTTTACTGTCATTCATTGTACTGTTATTCAGTAAAACAGCAGTTGGTGACATTAACGGGCAAATGCCAGCAGTTGGTGACATCAATGGGCAAATGCTTATGACCTTGTGTGATATCTTTTGTTTTGTGCAGGTGTTAAATGATTTATTTTAAATGGCAATATAAATTAATTTCGTTGCTTTGAATTTGAGAGTTCATTATTTCAGTCTATAATTATTTCAGCCTACAATTTGAACTTCTGCAAACAAAAGTCTTCTATATATTTCTGATGCAAGCATGGTTTCACCACATCTCACCTAAGCAAATGTAAATTGTTAAATAAAGTACTAATGTGTCCTATCTTTACAGAAGAACACTGTTTGTTAAAAATACTCTTTCGTAATGTTGTTCTGGCTTATTTTTCTGTTGAAATCATTGAACATATTAATTTAATTAGCCAAATAATTATCAAAAGATGTTATGCTTTGAGTATTTATCTGCTAACTTTGCTATGGCCATTTTCAGTCCAGTGTGTTTAAATTATATTTGGATATGGACCATTGGCAATGGTTTATTGATCAGAAACTCAATTGCAATAACAATTGTAAAGGTAAAGTTTCAAATCGGTATTCTCACTGATGATATGATTTTCTTTTTGGACTCGACTCTAGCCTTGATGCCCAATTTACACTCCATGGGATTAAAGTTTTAAATTAATTTTGCTAAGATAGTTCACAATGCTAACACAACAAAATTGAAATCAGAAACTGTGGACAAAATTTTAAACTTTTGACTGTTCACAGTGGGGGAGGCCGGTAGCAAACCAGGAAAGTGAAAGACCATGGAGCAAGCTTTGCCGTGGCGTTTTAACTCAGTCGCAACATTAACATCTCACTTTGAGGTGGGCATGATGACAGCCTACATCTGACTTGCTATTTAAAGCGACCGTGGTAGGGACAGAATTGATTCATGCCAGAATTATTGACTGACTCTACTGCTAGAGTCTCAACATGGGAAGACTGCAATCATCCCCTCCCAACTTGTTGGAGACTTCCCTGGAAATAATGCTGTGAACTTTAAGGGATTCTTCCCATAGATGGAAAGAAGAGGCCATCCTATGAAATTGAACAAACATGGCTGAAAGTTGCTGAGGAGCTGGGCAGCAGGAATTTGGTCCCTTGCTCATAGATAAAATACAGCAAGAGACTCAATGACCACATCAGGGCAGAAAAGGTAAGTGGCATGTCACATTTCAATGTCATCCCTGTCATTCTGACTTCTTCATTCTTTCCCTGCATAACGCTACTCAAATGAACACATCTTCCAGTTTCACACATTCTTCTCTGTGGAGGCATCTTCTGATGAGCATGAGAATTGTATTATAGCTATTCAGATGGCAATGTGAGGAGGTGGCTCCAGAGAGAGGAATAAGTAGTCCTTCCGTCCTATTAAAACATTTCAATTCTCACATTTGTAACTCACTTCTTTCTTTCCTTGTAGGGTAAGGCAACACCAGGGAGAGACTGCAAACCGGGTGTTGAACTTCTGGTAATCACCACCTTGATTGCAATGGAAGAGGAGCCAGTGAGATCAGCAGAGTGATGGTATTTCTGGCCATTGAGGATGGAGAAACAGACAGCTTGCAGTCACTTGATCATAGAAATACATGGAACAGAACAATCGCTTATGTTCATTTGATATAACCAGCATTGGCACAATGATAACTTTGATTCTTTTCTCTTATCACTTCTAACTCATGGCTTGTATCTTTCACTGATCCTTTAAGTGCAACACAGCAGCTGGTGCAGAAGAAGGTCAGGGAATCCCCAGAAAAGGTCACATAGTTTGTGAAGCAGACAACTGTGTACCTTCTCCCAGCTCACACAAACTCACCTCACTGGGGACTCCAAGCTAGGTAGTTGGATGTCACCTGGTGAGCCACACATCACAAGTGAACAGGAGCAAGTGTTGGAGACAGGGACAGAGAGAGTTGCTTCCAGGTTCTGCTTAGCCAGACACAGATATTGAACTTCAGGGTCATTATCGAAGATGTCTGATCTGGAGAAGTAGCAGAAAATATATTGAGTTCTGTCAGAGTTTCCAGACACATTGCACACAAATGCAGATAGATTGAAGGAGTCCAACTCTAGCATTAAAGCCATCCTAATACCAGGTCTCAAATTGATACCCATCTCCATGGAAAGAATGGCTATTTTCATGATGTATCAAGTAACTGAGTGCAAGCAGGCCCTCAGCAGTAGTTTGCAAATCAGTCTCCAAACCTGCCCAATCCCAGCTCAGTCAGGCCAGATGCATGGACCTGATGGCCAAGGCTGGTACTGTGCAGGTGCAGATGAAGCAAACCTTAATGCTTCCAGCACATGATCCATAACCCAGAGAACCACAGCCATGAGCACGTGATCAGTCAGTACAGGAAATCAAGCAGTCTGCTTTCAGTTTTGCTGAAGTACAGGAGTAAAGTCATGCTGAAAGTAATCAGAAAATAAAGATCAAGAATTTCACTAGCACAATCACTTGGGTGTACAGAGCTCTTAATGTGTCAGTTTTATTGTCACTGTTTTTGCACCATAAACTTTATTTCAAGTTTCCATTATCCATTAACCTTCATTGCTGCCTCTTGCAAACCAAATGACCATCAGCCTTGAGGAATAGTGTGACAAGAGGGGAAGATGTGCAGTGGGTGCTAGTGAGAAAAAAGGATCATTTAATGTGGAACACTTTGTGTTGGAGAAAATGTGTAACGGTGGCTTCAACAATGGTGTGCAAAGAAACCTTTGATGTGCATATTGAACAACATCGTCATATTTGATTCGATTTATTATTGTCACATGTACTAGTACACAGTGAAAAATATTGTTTCTTGCACACTACAGACAAAACATACTGTTCATAGGAGAAAAGGAAAACAGGTGTAGAATGTAGTGTTACAGTAATAGCTAGGCTGTAGAGAAAGATCAAATTAATGTAAGGTAGATCTATTCAAAAGTCTTATAGCAGCAGAAAAGAAGCTGTTCTTGAGTAGGTATTTGTCCAGTTGCAACTTTAGCAACATATGGTTTTCACAGTGATCATCTTTGAGCTCGTGGTTTCATTTGTATCTTTCAACTTCTTCAGCAGCTCCTCACAGGAATTATAAGCCAAGATCCTAGAGGGTAGACCTACCTCCAAGAGCCGAGCTGCTGACTCTACTGTGGGAAATTTGACTGGGGGAAAACAAACGCAGCATGGCAATTTTCTGATAACTGGCACCGACATTTATGATGATCTCTCCATTGCATATCAGCTGAATAACCAATGGCATGGAATTCCTTTCAATTGATAAATACACCTAATTTAAACTGAAGATGGGTGCAATTTTCCCAAAATTGCACAGTATTGAAAAGGGTGAGAAACACTGTGTGTAACTTGTCGGTCACACAGTTGTCTTTTCTCACCTGATTTAACAGCAGTCTTGGACAATTTCAAAGTACTGGTGGGTGGGTGGTGGTAAACTTGCTAGCAACACGGGATACTGAGATTGGGCCACCTAATCTCAAAGTTAAATGTAAAGGCCCCACCCACCAACCACACAAGCATCAAGGTGACTCGACTCCCATCACCTCCACTCCCGCTCCATGGGCATCCGGGCAGGTCCCTCCCCCCAGTCACTGGTACCACCCTCCCCTCATTCAATGCAGGCACAATACCATGTTCTAACAAGAATCCCCCACCCAATGTACGCACACACATCTAAGGAGACCCCTGCCATGGAGCTCCCTAAAAAACTGCTTCTGCCTCTCAGCCTCCAACAGCCTTTGGTACTGTCCCACCTTCCTCCCACCTGCCGATTCTCTGAAGAAAATCCATTCAGACTCGAAACATTGGATGGAATTTTACTGTCCCACTCTCTGCAAGAATCATAGAGGGCAGTAAAGATAATTTGGCGAACAATTTAAAGGTCCGTTGACCTTGGGTGGGAATTTCTGGTCTAGGCAGGAAAATCCACCCAAGTTTCTCTCTCCAATAGATGCTGCCAGACCTGCTGAGTTCTTCCAGCATTTTATATTTTTATTTTAAATTATATATGCTGATTCTCTGTCTTTACTGGGAGTTATTGCCTCCTGCAAGCTGGAACTGTCCTCATCTGCTCTGTCCTGCAGAGTGGCTCAGGTTGCAACTCCACCCGTTCTCCCTTCCAGTTTTTGCCAATGTTATATCCAATTTTTTCTGATCCATGTGAGAGGGCCACTTTCTTATCAGCTTTCATTGATACACACATAGAAACCACATGCAACGCATAATATGTTTGAGTGCCTGTTATTTATGCCCAATTAATATTAGTTATCAGCACGAAAATGGTCTCTTAGCGATGTGTCCTGCATTTCCATGAATTTTTCCCATGAATAAATGCAGATTTTAAAATATTTTGTTTTGACTTCCACACATTCTCTTGTGATCAATAAGTAACTTAAGTTTTGCCAGAATGTACCAATTTTAAGATCATTAATGAATGTAAATCTGATCTGAATTTGATATTGGATCATTCTTCATACATTTCCACTGTGTCTATTAACGTATCCAAGCATAATGCTTAATTACAATATCTTGATCCAAGCATAAACTTGCCAAGTGATTGTGGTTTTAAACTTAGTGCACTGTACATAGTCAATTCAGCAGTAGTATATGAGTTTGAAATATTGCAGGAATACTATTGATCACAAACTGTAACTCCATTGGGGACCTGCTTATACCTGTGTGGAATTTTAACCTGTATTGCTTTTTGTGGCTTTTATTTGGACTGGAGTGTTGAGTGATGTCTAGATCCAAATATTTGCTAGCTAGTTCTTTGCATAGATGCTTTTCCAAAAACAAAATGCTAGAAAATCTCAACAGGTCTATCCTCTCTTCATAGCAGCTGTCAGACCTGCTAAGGCTTTTTGTTTTTGTTTCAGATTCCAGCAACTGCAGTCATTTACTTTTATGTTTTTCCGCAAGTCCTGATTCAAGCTTATTACTGTCAAATGAATAATTTATGCATTTATGAGTCTTCAATTGTAGAGAAAGAATATAATATGTGGTATTAAAAATAGAGACATTATCATTCATCTTGTTCATTATAACTACAAACAAAACATTGAGTTGCAACCCAGCCCTCACCCCTAATCTTCTGCCAAAGTCATGAATAGTAGCCATCAGCACTATTCCATCCACATATGTAAAGGAGCATGACTGAAGACCTTTGCTCCTATGTAATGCAAGCCCCGAATTAGGGCCTGATGTGATTGTAGTATTTGATCAGAGATTGACTGCAGATTCAATCAAGGTTTAAAACTGTAGCATCTGTATATAGCAAGACGTTTGCTTACCGATTTACAATTTTCTCATTAAAAAAGGAGAGGGTATGTGTAGATCTCCATGTAATTGCTGGTAAATTTTAGTGCGACACTGATCACATAATTAGGATCATATAGAAGCAAAAGTATTAAATAAAGATAATTTGCTGCAATTTTGTTTCACATATAGATCACATTTTCTTCTGGAGCATTCATCCGTGCTGATGTTAGTGAATGGGGAATGAGCTTAACACTCAGAGCACCAGGTGTAGACTTCCAAAGAACCAGGGGTCTATGTGGGACATTTGATGGTGACATGAATAATGACTTCCATGGTTCAAATGATCCCTTAACTCAAGAACAGATCGTCAACCTTGATAGTTTCATTGAAAATTGGAGGTATGATTAATACAGAAGTTTTTGCCCAAAATGATGCATTAAGTTTTCTTTGGCACTGCATGATTGTTTATATGGCAAAGTGCATTGCTTGACCCACATATTTATTTCCATTAACATCAATGGAATGTAAGAAATGGATAACTCTATAAAGGATGTACCAGATTCCTATGCATGAAATGGTAATTTTGCATTGTAGAATATGTTTATTTTCAAAATTATGTGTTGGTAAAAACAATTGGTTATGTATTTAATACACACCAACCATCATTGAGCCTGAAAATGCAGTTGTCAGTCAGTGTGCCAGATCTGTGAACAATGTGGTAATATTATTTCTGGTTGTGCCTTTACAGAATTCTGTCCGGAAAGAGTTTATTTGATAAAACACCACCTTCACCTGTTATTGTCAAAAGAAAACGTTATTGCACTTGTAGCTCTGATTCAATTGTGCTGCAACAATCTTCCAATAAACTCGATTCTGTTCCTCAGTCTGTGACTCCTTCAGCCTGTCTGGGAAGTGAAAATGTGAGATTTTCCAATTTGATACCTGTACTGGATGTTACAGCAGAGTACATCAGCACTGTTGAGCTGATTCGAGGAATTAGTAGACGCAATGCTCAAAACAAGTCTACAGTTCCTACTTTAAGAGATATACATTATGCCAGTCTGAGTAAATTAAACCAAACCCTCCATTTTGCAAGGGTTTCTTTTGTGCATCCCATACGGAGAAAACCAGCCACATTAAGGCAGTACACTAGAAGGAACAGACATAAATACAAACACCATCAGAAAGGATATCTTGACAAAAGAAGATGGAAACGGCAAAATTATTATGAATACTTACCAACATTCCCTTTTCAAAGCCTTACTCAGACAGACTTAGAAGGATTTAGTTATTTCTTTCCTGAGGACCATACTTCTGAATTTCATCAAGAAATCTTGCCTTCTTGGCCTACGTCTTCTGGACTGACAGAAGCTGTGGCCTTTGATTTATGCCAACAGACAGTTGCCAATTCTAGTATTGGTCGAGCCTGTGGAGAATTACTGGGCCAACGGTTAATGGATGTTATAGATATTTGCATCTTGGATCTTCAGCTTAAGGATGATGTCACCTGGGCAAGTGGAGGTCTAGGTTTGTTGGAGAATGAATGTGAAAGGAAACTTCTAGAAGATGGAATCCATCGTGGAAGTAGCAAAGGTGATTTGTCCAGTGTACCTCAGGACATCTTGTCAGCACTAAGGTGTCCCAATTCCTGCAGTGCCAATGGTGAATGTACTGAGTGGGGTTGTACCTGTTTTTCAGGTTTCAGCAGCTATGATTGCAGTGTTTTAATCGGTAAGTATTGTCGCACAAATCAATAAAACTCGTAATGTTTTAAAACTTCTTAGTGTAGTTGCAGTCTTTGGCATGCCAAATGATGTTTTGTGGAATTATTAATAATTGAGCAGTGTAAAACTCTGCTGATGCAGGTTCTGTTCACCTTTCTGTCCTTTGGTGAATAGAGCTGTACAATATGTGGGAAATACTGAGCAAAGAGGAGGCATCTGCTGGAATGGGGAGAACAATCCAGTTATGTACTGCTTGTTGTCTTGACTCCTACACACCTCCCCCACACCGCCCCATCTCCCCACACTTCGCTAATGATAACAGTAAGAAGTCTTATAATACCAGGATAAAATCCAACATATTTATTTGGAATCATGAGCTGTTGGAGCGCTGCTCTTTCATCAGGTGAACCACTCACTCAGAGCTCTGAAAGTTCATGATTTCGAATAAACCCCTGTTGAACTTTAACCTGGTGTTGAGACTTCTTACTGTGCCTATACCAGTTTAACACCGGCATCTCTGCATCTTTGCAAATGAACGAATGAAATATATGTGTACTTGAAGAAAAACATGCAGGATATTTGTACTTTGGAAAAGATTTGCATTCAACAAAATGTAAGATCTTGCAAGTTTAAAATTTTGCTGAGAGTACAATTTGATTCACATTTTATGATATTAACATCGAAGATCAGCTTCCTGAAATCACAGAGTTGGAGAATTCTGGATTGTGTGATGTTCGGCAATATGACTGTACCTCTGTGAGAGTCTTTGGCCAGTGGTTCGTGGAGTCTGCAAGTTTAACGTGTGAAATCATCAAGCTAAAAGTAAGTAAAGTTGCAGGATGCAGTCTGTACTCACTAGTTAATATAGAGAAGGGCTATTTTATTAAACATCTTTTAACCTTCAATTCTGCAGCTAGTGGAAAATGATGTGAGAAAGGTTTCTGAGAGATTAATAAGTAATATGTTTGGAATGACATAAAGATAGTATTTGCTAACACTCATCAAGTATGTCTCAGTCTTTGAATATTGAGTATTATTTAATAACAGTTTAAACTTAATTCCCTTTATCCAAGTGCAAATATTTGATTTGATTATACTTTCATTATGGTTTCACTATGTACAAGTCAAATATCCTTTATTTGTCAGATTGAAAACCGAACACACCCAACAACTGCAGTTTCTTCGAATCTCATTGACCTTGAGTACAAGAATTCTAGTTGTTTGTCTGCATTGTTTACCTTGTGATTTTTGTGGTCAATATATCAAAAAGAAGCTTATTATAGGCACTCTGCATGTATTATTCAATGATGTATCTTACTTTTTGAGCCATTTTATTTATTTTAGCCTGTAGCCGGACTAGGCTTGCACTATTATAATGTAAGTTGTTACACAGTATCTGATGAGTAAAATTAACTGAAATCCGAAATGCACTCGGCCCTGAGGTTTTCAGATAAAGGACTCGACTTGTAGTTAGCTCTTTATATAGTAGAGACATTAGTGTGCTGAAGCCCGGTTTCAACTGATTCAGTTACTCTTTCAGCCCCATAAACTTAAGCCAATTGAAAAGCTGAAGTTCTTGAGTTAATCAATCAGCACTTCCTGAAAATCAAAATTCAGAAATATACAGCCACAGCCACACTTATTATTTTTTCATACTCCAAACAACACTTAGATGCTTTAAACACTGTGAAAAGGTATATTTGGTGCAATTCTCCCAAAAATTTCTAAATGTTGTTCCAAGTGGGGAAAATTGGTGAGATACCTGCTGGAAAGGTCAGTGCAATTCAGTTTGGATTCAACCACATTCAGAAATTGTTTGGAGTGAGGACCAAGACCAGCTCCTCAGGCCTCAAAGTTAAGTTGAAAGTGCTCCTGCGCACACAGACAATGTACCCCCTGCAGACATGGGGAAACACTCTCAATCCTTGATCCTAGAGGGACAAACTCCACTACCACCTATCACTAGATGTCCAGGTCAACATTTGTGAAGACAAGTAGTGATTTATGCCAGGTTCTCACTACACCCGAGAGTCAGTGAATTACAGGAACTGAAGGAATCTGCCTCCAAACCATCCTACATGTTTAAATGATTATTTTAAGTATGCTAATCTGGCTCATGCCTTCGCTGGATGTGAACCAGGTTATGTCAGGGTACAGGACGACTCCTCTTTGATTCTCCAGACTCAGCTTGATCTGCACATGAAATGTGGCCATGTAAATCTTACAATCTTCATTGAAGTTGTTTACATTTACTTACCACCACCAGAACCACATCATTTTGATGCATAACAAGACAGAGATTTTTGGTTGCCTCCCCCCCACCGTAACATATGAAAGAACTATGTGTTCATAATTAGTCTTATACAACTGTCAAATTGAAGATTAATCTGTAACTGTTAATTAGTTTTTGAGTCCGCTAAATTGTCTCATATTACAAATATTCTTATTTTAATCATCAAATTATGACCATTGTACAAAGTGACTCAGTTTTAATTTCTAGCATAGCGCCAGATGTGATTACAACTTTTATATCAAAGCACCTAAATTGTACAATGGTTGTTACAAAAGATAGGTATAAGTCGGGAAATAATGCTTCATAATGCCCAAAGAGGCTGAAGATATTGCATACTTTTGCTTTCACCTGGGCTTTTCAAAGACTTTCTCAGACTGTGCATATATGACAATAATGTAATGTTGTATCCTTTTTTGGGGTTTGTGCTATTCAATAATCTTGTCATAATTTAGTCTTAAATTCTCAGTGAAGCATTATTGTCATTAAAATGTAGAAATTACTTGACCTGGAATATGAAGTATGGATACTCCCTGATTGTAATTAGCCTACCACTACTTCATGGCAAAAGGATTGATTTGCAAACGTATGTTTGCACTCAAAGGGAAGAGACTGAAATTTGGTCTACAGATGTAAGAACCATGTGGAACTAGTGTAAGGTGTGCTATAATTTTTGTTTAATTGTGTTGTCAGAATTAATGTTGTGCCTTTCAATTTTCTTTATCTAATTGAGCATAGTACGTCAACGATGAATGGGTTCCAACTGTCTCACAACCGACAACAGCGACATTTTTGAGTACTCGAGCTGTAGACTGCCAGATTCCAGCTGAGATTGGTCAACCATTTGAAAGTATAGACCTTGTTGATGACAAGCCAATTGCAAGATGGCAAGTCAAGGTGTGAAATTTCAAATTTTCAAATTTTTATTAAAATAAATTTGAATCCTTACAATTTTATTTATAGTAATCTGCAACAATCAAGCTGTAGGAGATAAGAATTTACACAATTTCAGCTCTTTAGTTTAAATACTAAAGTCCAAAGATTTGCAAGTTAGGTTGATTGGTCATTCTGAATTTGAGACTAGCAGGGTAAATATGTGGGGTTACAGTAATAGGGCCTGAGTGAGATTGTTGTTGGTGCCAGCTGAATGGCCTCTTCCCACATTGTAGGGATTCTATGAAAACATCTTCATGTCAACTGCAGAAACTCAGAATTTTGTGATTTAATCTGCACTTGTGCTATGTCAAAAGGAATGCTTGCAAATATTGCAATTTCTAGCACTTTTATCTTCATAACCTATTTTGCCCTTAAATTCAAACATCTTTATTTCCTCTCATGATGTCAAAACAGGGTAACGCACTTATGCCCAAAAAGTTATTCATATAGCATTAATTAATAATAAATGTATCTTTTATATTTATATTCTCTCTATCAGTGTACTATCTAAACAATTTATTTATGGTGACAGTATGCTTCATGCTTTGAATATGTTCTTATTTCTATATAATCCCTGCATCTATGGTAGAATTAGATTAAACTTGAGATACAGTTTTCTCTAAATTTGAAAGATGAATAATCAATTAATAATTTTTCTGCTGCAGTATTAATCATTAATGCAGTAACTTCCAACTAAATAGAAACAATATAAAATACATAAATTATAAATCAATCTCTTGATGGTGAGGTAAAATTGGATAAAATTAATCAGTAAGAAAATTCTAGACATGAATTTGAAGTTTATATTTTGCAGTATGCTTGGTTTGTGATTTATATGCAGTTAAAAGTAAATAAACGAGTATCTTAAAACACTTTCTTCTATGCTTAGGATAATGTGAGATTTAAAATTTGATGCATTAGTGTCCTTTTGCTTTGCAATTATGGGAGAACATTGGGTTCCAGGTTGGGATCCTGATCTTGGGGTCAGATATGTTTACGGAACCGCAATGTGTAGAGAAAAAAAAACACTCAGCATGATTTTCTCTGAATTGGCCAATAAGTGACCTGCATCCACTCACAATTTAGTTAATGATAGTGGCAGGGGACTCAAAGCTGGAGGGCCAATAGGTGGTCCTCCAGCTCATAGGGCACTGCATTTTCAGATAAAGGAGAAACAAGATGCCTCCATTTCTGAATGCCCTCTCAGCAACTTCAATGTTTTATAACTAAAAAATGCCCACAGCTGTCAGACCACCATTATAGAGGAAAGATCCCCCACAGGATGACTCCTGGCCATAGATGAATGCAGGAAGAGCTTCAAAGGCATATACATCACGGTTCCCCCCACGCTGCCATTAGGACGTGGCCAAACAGCTGGCCAATTCACAATCAGGTGGGGAGCCTGCTCATTGACTGAAAAATTCCAGTAAATTCTGACAATTGGCCTTTAGTTTACTTGAATTGGCTAAGTACTGCTTGTAGGCAAATAATTCTATGCCCCGAGCCATTTTCAGGAAAGTGACTTGAGTGTGGACAAGTGCCAGTCCCTCTCTATACTTGCCTCTCCAGAAGGGTGAAAATTCTTCTCTTTAGTGTAATAGATAATCTCTCCTGCTTCCCTCGAGTCAATAAATTTCAGTTGAACTACTCCCAATTTACAGGATTATCCAGACTCATTCTGTGCTGGAGGTGTGCTGCCACTGAATTGGATTGGACTTCTCCAGATGCGCCCAGGTCATATGTTGGAAGCTAATGTTCATTATAATACTTAAGTAAGGGTCCTGTGCTTGTTGTGGACTTTTCTTTGTGGAATTGAACTATCCCAGTGGCTACATTAGCATGTGACAAACTTACTCAGCAAATCATTGTGCTGGCAGGCAGCGGTGACCCTACAGCACTATTACTTAAACAGCCTATCATCATCGTACAGATTAGCTGCTGTTTTGTCTCTTTAGGCTGTTGGTTAACTGCATTTTATTTCTGCCTATTATCTGCCTTCAACAACTGAATTCTGATAAATTTTAATTGGTGCTGGATTGTTTTCCTCTGCCTTTGAAACAGCTTTATTGCAGTCATACATGTTCAAATAAGCCTGTCTTTGTGGTGGAGTGCAAAGAGGAGCAATGAAGAAGGCAAGAGGAAGCAGAGAATATAGAGTGAGGTGGGGGCGGGGATTGCAGGAGGCCTTTTTCTCAGCAGGCCTTCAGGAAACACTTTACCTGACCTTGGCTTCACTGACGAGCAAAATGTGAGACACGATCACTATCAAAGAGGCTGCACCTCAGTGAAATCTCCTGCTGTGTTCAGTGCCTTAGAAACAAATCTTCTCCATTTTTTGTCAGTCATAAGCCAGGTGCTGTTATGAGGCAGCAGTGATTTCTCACCTCATCATTGATGCTGTGAGGGCATCCTTAAAGCCCTTCCTTTCCCCTCCTAGGATTCTCCTGCCACTATCAAAATTCAAACAGAGCACTCACTGCAGGAATCTGGCGTCACGGATATGAATAATATGTCCTGCCCTGTGGAGCTGGTTTTAAATTATCATTCCCTTAATGCTGGGCTCTTTCTTGTCACTGGATTTGGAGAATACAAAGAACAAAACAGCACGGGAAACAGGCCCTTCGGCCCAACGAGCCCGTGCCACCACCCTGATGTTCCCACCTCTACCCGCGATCCCTGTCTATGTTTATAGATCTATGGATTAAAAACCAAATTTGAGACAATTTAGGGGGAATTTGTTTTGCCAATTAGCCTAAGAGCACATCTTTGGGATGTGGGAGGAAACCGGAGCACCCGGAGAAAACCCACGCAAGCACGGGGAGAATGCGCAAACTCCCACAGACACAGGCCCAAATCCATGTATCTGCACAGCACAGCGATAGTCACTGAGCTGTCGTGTTGCCCATCAAATGGTCCAGGTCAAGCGTACACTAACAACGTGAAGCACTAGGATACTCTCAAAAGAAAAATCCAAGAGCAGCCCTCTCATGACCCATCGCGTGTATGCCCTTCGTTAGACAACAAGGTGGACCAAAGCACCTGTAGGATAAAAACAAGTACATCAATATCACTATTGACACACTTCCCAGGGACTCCCAAGGCTCGTGATCCCTATTTTAAATTAGTTTTCTATACCCCTCCATTCCCATTCTGTTCATGTGCCCATCTAAGTATCTCTTAAATAACACCAGAGTACCTGCCTTCACCACTTTACTTGGCAGCACATTCCATACCCCCATCACCCTCTGTGAAAAAACTCCCTCTAGCATCCAAATTATACCTTACCCCCCTCACCCTAAGCCCGTGACCCCTCATGCTATTCAAGTCCATCCTAGGAAAAAGCTTAACCCTGTTTACTCTATCTATACCCCTCATAATCTTGTACACCTCTATTAGATCTCCTCTAAGTCTACGTCTTTCTAAGGAAAACAGTCCCAATTTGCCTAACTTCTCCTTGTAACTCAGACCTTCCATACCAGGCAGCATCCTGGTAAACCTCCTCTGCGCTCTCTCCAGACTCTCCACGTCCTTCCTGTAGTAGGGCGATCAGAACTGGACACAGTATTCCAAATGCGGTCTAACCAACATTTTATACAACTGCAACATTAAAGGCCAGCTCTTGTACTCTATACCCCTTCCTATAAAGGCTAAAATACTATATGCTTTCTTCACAACCTTCTCTACCTGCTCTGCCACCTTCAGAGACTTGTTCACCTGCACCCCCAGGTCCCTCTGCGTTACTATACTCTTAATAGGTCTACCCTTTATCATATAGCTCCCCCCTCCATTCTTTCTCCTGAAATGCATCACCTCACATTTATCATCTTGCATAGGCAATACAAGTAGCATTCCTCCAGTGCTTCGAGGTGTCTGCTATAGATTGGCCAAATCTCCAAAGAATAAGGAGCATGTTGATCATTGCTGCCTGGTTAATCATGACCCTTAGTCTCAAGCTGAGATCTTCGTATTCAAATACTCTTTATCTCAGTTGGCTAAATGCTGAGTTGAGATATTGGGGGCAATGAAAAATTTCATTGACTATGGACTCGATTTTACCATGGCATTGTGCCCATTTTCCAGATGTGCAAACTTGGTAAAGTCAGGCGTGAAGAGAATAGCGCAATCCACGTCTGCCTCCAAGGCAGTTCCCCCTGTACCAAGGCCTGAAAATGGACGCAATCAGTACCACGCTACAAAACAAGTGCTGTGTCCATTTAAATGAATTTGCTTGCACTTAAATTGATTTAATGCGCTCCACGCACAACTTTACCGGCACTTCCCCTTAACCACCGCATTAGTTCATCCGGAATTGGCGCAACACAGATGTGTTCCCTATAAGCTCCATCATCAAGGATTAGTGAGGAAGTAAGTGCTGAGTGTCCAATGGCTCTCAGCTTGAGATCGTTGGAGGAGGGGAGGTGAGTCCAACAGCTCTCTATTTGGAATCGCTGGGGGGGGTGAGTGGGTGGGAAAATGGGTCCACTGCCACTCTGCTTGAGATCGGTTGAGGGGTGTGAAAGGGGGGTCTGCTGTTACTCTGCCTGTGATCAGTGTGTGGGGGTGGGGGGGTGGGGGGGTGGTATCTGAAATACTCCCAGTTTCAAGTCTAGCTCTTAGAGTCAATATAGTAAAATAGTTCCCTATGTTTACCTTCATTGAGAGGAAGCTCCTAAAACCCTAGAAGGAAAAAAAAATTGAAATTTTAAAATCCCAGTAAAAATCAGTGATAATGGCATTGGTAGTACTGGATTTCCATGTTAAGGTATACAAGACTAGTTTGGACAAACTTCACCCCTACTCTTTATTTCCAAGTTTCACTGGTTTTTCCTTTGCAGATGAAAAATATTTTCCAGGATCTCATTATTGATCTCAATCAATGGGGAGAAGTGTTGTGCTATTGGAGCTGGTTGGAAGCGAAATTTATATTTAGTGAAAGACCCATTATCTTATTTGCTTTGGAGAAAGAGTTGCCAATGATTTGACATTCGATTTTTGAGTCACAGGGACCAGGGCAGCCAGGATCAGTTGGCTAGGTGATGTTAGCAGGAAATATGGCTGGGGAGAAGCATACTCCGTTATCCTGAAAAAGGAAGGAATTCCTTTCTCCATGAAACCCAGGCCACTTTTCTACAACAGTGACTCAGTACGCCGGTGATTCTGAGTGAAAACAGCTTTTGAGAACGATTATAACCCCAGAATCTACTGTCATTAATGATTGTCATGGTGAAGCAGCCTTACACCTGTCCCAAGTCTACTTGAATAAAGTGTCAAGTCAGCCTTGGGCCTCGGTGAGGATGACAGACCAATGGGGTGGCTTTCCCTGTTTTCAGCTCCTGACTATGCACTGAAAAACAGGCAATCACTTGCCCTAATAATATGTTAATAACCATGTTTGTGGATACTAAGACAAGGCAATTATAGGAGTAGATCACTGCCAGGATCCCATGAAGCTTTTGTTATTGCCAAAGTTTGCTCAGAATATTTTCCACCAAATCCTTTGAAGTCCATAACGTGTGGACAGAAACGATGTATAAAGCAAGCAATAGTGTCAAATAAATTACTATATCTAGTGGGAATATAAATGTCTTGTGTCAACAAAAATGTGATTGGATTTTGTTTTCTCTGACAGATTTCTAATGATGGCTACACATACAGCAACTCTCAGTTCTTAACACTATTTGACGGAGCTTGTCAAACTTGTGAGCCAAACTCTAATGGACTCTGTACTTTAAAGGTAAGACCAGAAATTGTTGGTTGGATTTTATATTCCCAAATTGTGTGCACTGACCCCATCCCACTACAGCACTGACAAATATTTGGCATGCTGATGTTGGGTTAGCAACCTGACATCATTGCACTAGTCTCTTGTAATATAACACTCAAGTCCCATCTGTCATTTTGAAATCAGTAATTAACAACATAATAAACTGCAATTTTTCATTGTCTGCTGCATATTTTGGGCATCAATTATGAGAAAAAGTAGTATTTTATAGCAAATAAAATGAGGCAACACAAGGCCCATAAAAACAGGTCTGTCACCAGGACCATGATTGAATACATCAGCAGGTTCAATATGGCAAGATGGTACCATCTGTATGATTTTTAATGTTTTTTTCAAACTTTTTTGCACCTTCAATGAGTAATAAAGACTGATTCTGAAAGCAGCAGATCTTTACAATTGTAGCTGTGACTGGCCTTTATTACCTGTCTAATCAATCATTCCAAATTCCCTGGGTAAAGAAACATTTCCTGGTATTTGTTCTAAAAGCATGATGGCTGTGTAAACGTACTTGAAGTGGTGTATCTAGTTCAGCCATAGCACATGGTGAAACTATTAAAAGTCATAAATTATGACAATCAGAACAATTCCAAGTTGGTGATTAAGGAAGAAAGGCTCCAGGAATTAGCAGTGTCACTAAGGACAAGTGAAGACTGATAGAAGTGTGTCAAATTTTCATGAAGGGGAGTTCATGAAGAGGAAGCTTGGATTCAAACAAGTTCTAACTCTGCAAATCCCTCTCATTTAAGGAGATCCCAGCTTAAATATTTTTGTTCTGGTGAGGCAGGGTAAGCAGAGAAGATGGTCTCATGACCTCCGGAGGTAGGCTCAAGGCAGCATTAGAACTGGACAAATTATGAGGATGGCAGACTATAAGGCGCATCTCCTTTTAGTTATAGTCATGACTGTCAGGCCCTCACACCTTCACTCCATTGTATGTTCTAGCCCCAATGTCCTCCATATCTTTCCCTCCCTCTGAACACCCCCATCCCCTCCCCCCTCCGTGTCCCCATACTACCTGATGCTAAACTTGGAATTCAGCCAAGCATTCATAATGAGGCCATCAATAAGAATATCTATCTGGCCATCTGCTGTAACAGCTTATGACGATCACATTGCTAGTTTGTCTCATGATGATTACTTGGGCTGGTTCTAAGTGTGGCTAATACATTTAATTCTGAGCTAGCAATATTCAAAGTCTGCATAATGATGGGCTGTCCTGTAAAGGACATTGCTGTATTAAGAAGGTGACAATGTGTTGTCGACTGGGATATGCCACATAGGTTCCCAACTGATCTCTTGAAAGACCCAGAGACAAATAAATTGAACGCTGCTGTCATCTTCATGATCACTAGCAAGGGGAAGCCTCGCAATCCATGTCCTCTTAGAGCATTTGGACAAGTTGCAAACAATATAACTGAGCAATCGTAGAATTGCCCTGCACTGCAGCTCATTAATGTGTAGGTAGGAGTCTGGTGGACAATAGACCCATGATGTGGCAAATTATCTGTGTTGTCTGGATCTCCTCCGCCTTCTATCGATGCTTAGGGCCTCCTTGGCCATGTCTCTCATGCATTGCCTTCTGTGGGAACCTTTTCCCTATTTTGCCTCCTGCATAAATGAAGATTCTGAGAAAAGCTGCCAAGACCACTGGATCTATTATCACTTTCGCTTTCCTTCTGAAAAGATTGCTGACAGTGTAAATCAGAGATGTGTGGCAGAGGTGGGGCAGTTAAACTTTGTCAGCTTAGATTGCAATTTTCCTTGCACTATCTTACCCTGGTACTCTTTCTATGATGCTCCTGTGAAGAATGATAGAATCATAGTGGACATGCCAAATTTCCTTAGCCTTCTGAGAAAATAGAGGTGTGATGAGCTTTCTTAACTATGGCATCAGAGTGGAGAAACCAGGACACATTGTTGGTGATCTGAATACTGGGAAGCTTCAAGCTTTCGACCATTTCCACTTCTTCACCATTGCTGTAATCAGACATGTCCTCCAGTATGCTTCTAGAAGTCAACTATTATCTCCTTTGTTTTACTGTTATTGAAGTAAATGACAGTAAATGTCATTGCAGCATTTCACCAGATTCTCTATCTCTTTCCTGTACTCCATCTTATCATCATTTGAGATCCGATCCATAACAATGGGGTCATCAACAAACTTGAAAATGGTTTGGCCACACAGTCATAGGTATATTAGGAGTATAGTAAGGGGCTGAGGAATAGCCTTGCAGGGCACTGCTGTTGAGGATAATCATGGATGAGTTTGTTACCTATCCTTACTGATTGCAATCCATGGATTAGAGAATCAAGGATCCAGTCGCAGAGGGAGGAGCCAAGCTCTAGGCCACAGAATTTGGAGATGATTTTGTTGGATTAATGGTTTTGAAGGCTGAGTTGTTAACCCATGACTTCCCTTCAGTGTTGGGATAGCAGATTTGATTTAGCTGTGTCCTCTTCACATTCCAAGATTGCATTCCTGCCTTCCACTGAGCAGCTTTTCAAATTTTGACCTGAGGCTATTAATTCCGATGGGCAACTGTAATAATGAACATTCATGAGATGCAAATGAATGAAAATGGCATTCCTGCCATCAGTCAGTGGGAAGATCAATCCACTATTAACCCGCCACTGGGAGAACTGCGATATAGTTTTACATGGACACATTTTCGAGTTTTTGTCTCCCACGAGATTTTCTGCTTCTGCCACCACAGGTGAAATGGCAGAATTCTATATGTAGATGAATTGGATGCTGATAGTCTTTTGCTATCCTGGTCCGCCACTTAATCTTGAGTACAAATCAGAATGGAATCATCAGACAATCAGTTTGATGTGTGTTGAATTTCAGCATTCGGTACAACGGCAACATGTTTTGACAACACTTCTGAATAATTCAGAACTACCAACTTAGGTCACCACCCAGAGGGGAACTGTGGCAATTACAGATTTAAAATATTAAAATATCCCACTGTTAAAATATGCAAATTGAATGTAATTCATGCTACAACAAAATTATCAGCACTGCGTTAATTTATTCTTAATTGTTTGCGGTAGTGTTTTTTAATGTAAAAAAAATCTGAATATCTTCATGGCCCATCATGCCACCAATATAATCAACAGAGGCAAGGCAAACATCACAGTTCTCAGTGTTCATTGTGTATTAATTAAGTATTTAATTCGATTAAGGTGGTGGGCGTTAACTGAGGAAACAACTGCGGTTGTTGAAGTTGGAGGTATATGATGTAGAACTCTGTCATTAAGATTTCATAAAATGCCTAAAACTAGGGTTTTAATCTTGAATGACCTTGCAATCAGAATTGTATCAGCACATAGATTTTTGACCCAGTGAAAGGATAATAGCAAACATACAAAGAAACAACACCTGGGGCAGAACCCAAAACGCGAGGATATAATCTGAAAAATTAGAACTAGGTATTTTAGGATTGAGTTCAGGTAACAATTTATTTCACGCACAGCTCGTGGCTCAAATAAGTTGCGCAGGCGATGTTAGTTA
Organism: Sphyrna mokarran; assembly: GCA_024679065.1. Lineage (NCBI taxonomy): Eukaryota > Metazoa > Chordata > Chondrichthyes > Carcharhiniformes > Carcharhinidae > Sphyrna > Sphyrna mokarran. Next base: position 77,083,439 of record JAGIQG010000002.1, on the reverse strand, counting down.
ACTGACTGGTCAGTAGATTTTTGTTAGGTAAGGGTGTCATGGGATATTTTGCCAAAGTGAATAAATAGTATGCACGTTGTTGGATGTGTTGTGTAAGGAATTGACCACTGTTTGTCACAACTGTCAGCCACGTCACTCTATAAGCAGTTTGTAGATATGACAAACAGTTTCTGAACACAACATCTTTGTAGATTTGTCACTCTTGGGCTATTCGGATTGGCTCGCTATACAAAAATGTCTTAGCCACATCCTTTGAGGTATGTATCTGAATATGCTGTATAAGTTTGCATTTCGATTGTACTACTGTTTTTTTCCAGGAGCAAACATGCAATATTGATGGGCTGTGTTATGGTGCAGGGGATCCAAATCCAACGAGCACTTGCCTTTTGTGCAGACCAGAAACATCCAAATTTGAGTGGTCTGTTAATGAAAGTAAGTTACTTCATGTTGCATCATTTCTGGCTATTGAGATATATTATAACAGAACCTAAATTTACCAGTGTTCGGCTGTGGCTATGTGATGCCAGATATCAGATTTAATATTACTTACTGTAACAATTCAATCTATATAGTCATAGAGAAATACAGCACAGAAACAGGCCTTTGGCCCAACTAATCCCTGCCAACCAGATTTCCTAAACTGAACATGCATTAAATTAATTTTACTCTTCATTAGAGGAATTCCAACATCAACAAAAATGATAACATCACGTGAATTTTAATATAATAATTGGAGTAGAAGTTTTTAATTTCCTTATGGATTTCCAACATCCATTCAGAGCGCTGTAATAGGAAAATCCCATCTTGATTATTTATTCATTGGTGAAAAGGCAAGACATGGGACCATCTTTTGCTGTAAAAACAAACGGCAGGATTTTTCCCCCAAAAAAGCTTAACGTCATAATACCGAGAATGCCAGAGCAATCCACACCAATCTGTCAGGTGCACTTCACTCTGCAATTGAACTTTTTGGAGGAATGGTGAGTTGCAGGTCGGTACTGTGAAGCGGGGCGTAAACAGATCAGTGAGCTTGGCTGCAGAGCGCACAGATGCTATTTCACAAAGGAGTCTGTCATCTTCCTTCCACCTCCAAGGACATTAAGGCAACCGCCTTCCCCTCCACCCCCCAATTGGCAGCATGTTTTCCCAATTTCTTCCTGACATTGGGGATCAATGGCATTGGGGCCCTCCCAATAGGTCCTCTTTCCTGACCCCTGACATGCCCCCCCTTCATGCTTCAACCCTGCACAACCACTCCCCTGCTCCCCTCATTGTCATAGCCCCCACTCAGGCACATCTGGTACTCCCATGTTGGCCTAATTGATGTTGTCCAACCATCCCCCCAACCACCCAGAGTTTCAATAGTTTTGAAGTCCCCAGCACGGCCATAATGCTTAGTCCCTGTTAGTGGAAACAAGTACTGATTCCCACCCTTGCAACGTCCTCTGAGAGGTGGGAGCATTCTGGGGAGTGGAGGGGACAATCACGTTCCAAACTTGGCTAATGAGATAGAAATAAAGTCAATCTCGTACTAATTTCCCTCGCGCCCTTTCTGGGCCTGATCAGTTTGCTCCAATAGAAAGAGACTGGAACGATAGCAAAACATTTAGTGCTGGGCATGGAACTTAAGTTCAGACCCACAAGTTATTTTCCAGGATCAGCACAATCTGCACCAGGCACAGCGACGTCAGAAAATTATCCCCATTGCTGGCACTGTTCTGAGAAAACTACATCCCAATAAATATTATACGAAGCATAATACCTATTATGATTGTCCTACTCCACCGTACCCAGTTACCGCTGTAGTCTAAGGGTGAGATTTTTCTCCCTCTCTGCAGTGTGTTTCACGGCAGTGAGATGTTGTGAGCTGCTCGCTGGTGACTGGACCTTATGGTCACGCCATTGTCAATGAGGTTTCCCATTGATTGTACTCCTCACTGCTGAGAAACTCGCAGTGGAGTGCACATTCAGCAGGATAGAAAAATCCCGCCAGCAACAAGATTTTGGTGTAAATTTCTGCTTGCTGACCAATATTGTGCCAAGCTGGAGCCAATAAGAAAGAGTTTCCATGACTGGAGTCCATGAAGGGTTTCCAGGAAGTTTGTAAAGCTAGTAGCCGTGACATTACCAGCAAACGCTGGTTCAAATACACTTTTTACTATCCAGTACTCTGAGAGACCTTGCTCTGATTGGCCCGTTTGATTTTTTGACATCTCACTGTTGCTGAGCAGAAAAGCCCTGGCCAACAATGAACCTCTAAGAAAAGACTGAGGGAAGGGTTTCAGATCTCAGAGAGAGGTGACTGTGTGTGTGATCATGAAAGTGTGTGCGGGTGAGGGTGTGTGTGAAAAGAGAGGGGGGAAGGTGCGTGTGAGAAAATGTGTCTGTTTGGAAGAGAAAGGGGTGAGTTAGAGAGGTGAACGTGAGAGAGAGAGAGGACACCATCAAGTGAGTGTGAGAGGGAAAGAGAGGTACATATGTCTGAATTAGCTTTCCAACATATCTCCCATTAAAAAATGTCTAAGGGTAAGATTTATACATTTTTAATCAGAAAAACTTTGATTATTATCAGATAAGTATATGCATAGATACAACTAGAAAAAACTTGTTTGTATTTGATTTCTGTTTTTGCATCTATTTTGTGGTTAAATAGGGAGAGTCAACATTATGCAAATACTTGAGGTTCTCTAATATCCTTGGGAGGTTATCAAGTGTTCCACAGCTTGAAAAGTTCAGGAAACTCTGCAATAAGCTGTAGTAGAATTTCTATTCAGGACACATAGAGAACAAGAAGACACAAATAATGTGACCTGGTCCTAGAAATGGACAACACTCACACAGTGTGATCCTTTCAGCTCCACTGCCTCAGGGTTAAAATCTGTCTAGCATCAACTGTTGATTGTTCTGTAATTTGTTTCCATATAAAGTAAAATGATCAATTATTTTTACAGATAATCAACCACCAATATTTCAAGCCTCACAGGGAAGGCTTCAGACTTTTACTGGTGAAAATTTTGTCTACCAGTTTTTGGCTTCAGACCCAGAAGGATCTGCTGTTGTTTTCAACATAGATACTGGGCCCGAGGATGCCAGCCTTTCTCCTGCGGGACTTCTCATCTGGAAGGTTTCTTTAAAAGAATCGCAGATGTTCACTTTTTCTGTAACAGATGACTGCAGTGCTAGGACCAATGTGTCAGTTGAGGTAATGGACATTATGTAGAGAAGTGTAAGGCTTTCTGCAGTAATGTTTGTTTATGTGAAGGAAAAATTACCATTTTCCATTGTGAAAAAGTTGCACTTTTCTTGGCAAGAATGAATTTTTATGCTGTTTTGTCACTGTTGAGAAAAGGAATATGTTCCAAATTCTGACACTCAATCAGTTCTAAGATCAAATATAACAGGAAAAAACATTAGTAAAGCCCTATTTTGGAAGCGAAAGTATACATCAACACTATGTAATACAATATCATGATGTGTTCATTTTGAAGTATTGAAGTCAAATGCTGAAAAATAGCAATCAATCGAACATTTTTTTGAGGTAACAATAAGTATTTTTTATCAATATTTTGACAAAACTTCACTAAAATTGTTCTATATGTTGTTTGAATTAAATAATTACATGTTTTTTTAAACCTTTAGTCATTATGATATAACTATGGGACTTAATGTTTATATTAATAAAATGTACATTTTGGATTTAGTTAATCTATTTTTAAGAATGCATTAACTTAACAGAAATGTTGAACAGAATGAGATACCCGAGCTATTTAAGCAGGAGGAAGAGTACTAGAATTAATAATAGTTATCCGCATGAGTTCTATCACTAACAATTAGAATTTGAAATCCGCACACTGTTGAACTCTGTATTTTAGCAACATGAATATTGGGTGATGTGAAAATCAGGGGAGAATTATTCCTGAACAGTTGGTAGCTTTAGGGAATGGTAAAAGCTTGGCAAAGAGTTAGTTGCTTGCCTTCCTGAATGCAGTTGGCACATGGTTCAAGAACGTAAACGAATAGAGAGAATATGGTTTCACAAGTTTGTCAAATTTTGCTTCCTAATAATTAGCATTTGGAATTTGCGGCATTCCAAATTTCTCAAATTAAATCGAATCATTGAAGTTAAGCAAAGTGGCTGCTTTACTGCCAGATGGACTCGTTTATCTGATGGGTTGTAATTACAGCATGGCATATTAGTTACAATATCTTCATCTGTTCATATGAAATTATTTTATTTGTTATTTTAACAACAATATTAACCAGTTGTGTTTTTACAGATTATTTTCTAGATTTATAGAGAATTTAATTACTTTTCAATGTTCATGCATTTCTCATGCAGCACAGTTTCTCAGCACAGTTTCGAACCACAAGCAGTTTATCTAATACACTCCCAGCATTTTAAATAACATGGATTATAAAAATATTTGATTGTTGGCAATAAACATTAGCTGAAATAAAAGCTGAAACCTGCATTAATCTGAACAATTTAACCGCACCTAATCATGTTAAGTCCTCTTCCTGTTCACAGAAATTATCAGATTCCAATCACTAACAATTGCCTTATAATAGTTTTGTCAATCATTAATATAAAGTCTATTTCTGATAACAAAGTAATCCTGCAAGTTGTTACAAAGCTGATGGAGGAAATCTTAGAATGGCCAGAGACATAAACCACAAGTTACTACTGAAACACAGGAAGGAAATGGTCTTAATGTTTCTGGAACATATTCTACATGCAAACCTGGTCCTAATTTGGTTTTGAATCCAAACATCTTTTTTGCCAGATTATTCTTACATCAATGTGATTTGAATTCTTCTACAGCATTTAAAGCAGCAGCAATTGACTAATTATTAACAATGTTTGAATAAAGCACTTACTACTCACCCCCAGTGTCTTAAGTATTCAAAAGATATATGTCTACACTGACAGGTGACATTTTCATTATTCCACATGTACCTAGATAGTTGTTTTATATATTAACAGTTACTTGGTAAAGAAAGCAAAGGAATCTGATCCTGCGCGGCAAATGAATTTCTGTCTATATATTTGCACAGCTGGCAGTTTCTCCAGTAGTCAAGTCTTGGAATTTAAAAGTTATTCAAATAAGCAGAAGGTTAAGGTTAAAATAAGAGTAAAATCAGCTTTTGTTAGCAACCGTCAGTAAGTTTAAGCACCTCGGAACTGTCACTAACCAGATCAATTTCTCGAAAAATAAATCATTTTTTCAAACTGCTTCCATCTTTTCATTTTCTCACCTCATCATTCCTTTTGAAATGCAGTCAGAGATTGATAGCAAAATATTAAAATAGTAACATTTGCATGCATTTCCAGTCAATGTTTTATGTTGTAAATTTTTATTCCTCTTTGGAAATTTTACAAGCTGTGAGAATGCTCCAGCTCCATGACATACAATGGGGAACATTAGAGTGTTTATTTAGGCAGTTTCCATTAAGAATATGGACATAGGAATTTATAATAAAATTAATATAAAATCTTTCTGTACACTCTGGCTAAAGTATATCCTGCCTTCTAAACCTAGATAACCTGAGAACTGTCTGTGATCTTGAACTCCCACATGCAACACCACATTTTTATCTTGTGAAATATAATATTCCCTCTATTTTCTGAATAGGTCACTGTAAACTCATGCAACTGCTTGAATGGGGGTTCCTGTGTTACAAACATAAATTTTCCTCCAGGAAGTGGAGAGTATCTCTGTACGTGCACCCTTGGTTTTGAAGGAAGTTACTGTGAAGTGAATGTTGATGACTGCAAATCCAATCCATGTGGCTTTGGCAGTTGTGTCGATGGAATCAATAGTTATTCATGTAAATGTCAAGAAGGTTTTCAAGGTAAATATATGAAGTGTTATAACCACAAAACCAACATTTGCATTTCTCATTTTCATTTTATTTACTGTATTTGATTAGAAAAAATTCAATGAACTGTGAAACAACAAATTTCCATGTTGAATAAATTTTTCTGTAATTACTTATTTCATATAGAGAAAGCAGGAAGATTGGCTAGCTTCTCTGCTGTACCAGTTCCTAATTTTCTTCACCCATATTGCTTTCAAAGTCAGTCAATAGGCCAGCCAAACATTTGCAGATTAATAATAATAGGTTGTGTGATCATTTACTTCATTTGATCTCCTTAAAAGACCATATGAAAAATTATATTCTTTCCTGCATCCATCTTGACCTTTCCTACATTTTTCTATTGACCAAACTCACAGCAGAACAGTTCATTGACACATTAACAAGGCACTTGAAGCGGAGGCAGTGACAGTGCAGGTGACATAATGGTAATGTCACTGGACTATGAATCCAGGGGCAGCTGGTGGAATTTGATTGAATTAATAAATTTTGGAATTAAAATTTAGTCTAATAGTGACCAACAAAACTACTGTTGATGTTTTTAAGACCCTTTAGGGAAGGAAATCTGCCATCCCCGATATTCTGGAGTGCATGTTACTTCAGACCCACAGCAGTGTGGTGAACTCTGAAGTGGCCTAGCAAGCTACTCAGTTCTATCAAATCACTATAAAGTCAAAAAGGAATAAACTGGACAGACCACCCAACATCAACGTAGGCAGCATAAACAACAATGGCAAACCCAGTCCTGTCAATCCTGCGAAGTCCTCCTCACCAACGTCTGAGGAGTTGTGCCAAAGTTATTCTAGCAACAGCTGACATATAATTACAGAATCATACCATAAACACTACTCTGGACACTACCATCACCATTCCTGCTTTATCCAGCCTACTGACAGGACAAACCCACTGAGGTAGTGACACTGGTGCACAGGGAGAGGGAGTTGACCTGAGAGTCCTTAACATTGACTCCGGATCCTGAGAAGTCTTCACAGCAACATCTCAGACATGGGCAACGAAACTCCATCTGATTACCACCTTTCGCTTCTCATCCACCCCTTCCTCTCCATTCCTTAAATGATGAGTCAGTGATTTTCCTTGTTGGAAGAGCACTGAGGACAGAGAATATATCTGGGTGGGGGACTTCAATGTCGTTCATCAAGAATGGCTCAGTAGCACCATCACTGATGGGGAGCTGGTTAGCAAAGCTGCTAACCAGCCTACTGGTTAAAGTCCTACTGAGCACAGAAGTTGTTAGAAGTCAATGATGCAACCCTGAAGCAATTCTGTGGTTTCTCAGGACAGTGTCATAGGCACAGCCACCTTCAGCTTCCTTCTTCAGTGGCATAAGGTCAGAAATGGAGATGTTTGTTGATGATCAGTTACTGAAACAATCTGTGATCACATGCAGCAAGACTTGGACTTGGGTTGACAAGTGACAAGTAACATCACGCCACACAAGTAACAGGCAATGACCATCTCCAGCAAGATAGAACCTAACCACCTCTCCTTGTCATTCAATGCTGCTACCATTTTGGAATCCTCTGCTATCAAAATCCTCGGAGTTACCATTGACTAGAAACTGAATTGGACTAGCCATGTAAATAGTGTGGTTTTAAGAGCAGGTCAAAGGTTGAGAATTTGGTGATGAATAACTCACCTCCTGACTCCCCAAGGCACGTCCACCATCTTCAAGACCAAGACAGGCATGTGATGGAATACACTTGCATTGATGAATGCAGTTCCAATAGCATTCAGAAGGCTGGACATTATCCACAAACAAAACAGCCAGTTTGATTAGAACCCCACCCATTACCTTAAACATTCACTTCCTCTACGACTGAATCACAGTGGTGACAGTGTTTCTTATCTCCAAGATGCACTGCAGGAACTCACCAAAGCTCCTTCGATGGCACCTTCCAAACACACAATCTCTACCATTTAGAAGGACAAGGGCAGCAGATTAAAGAGACATTACCCTGCGAGTTTTCTCTCAAGTTATACATCCTCCTGACTTGGAACTGTATAGCTGCCATTCCTTCATTATCACTGGGTCAAAAGCCAAGAATATCCTTCCTAACAGTACTATTCCTACAATACATACCCAGAAGCATAAAACAGTTTGATCTAGTATTCTCATTTCCCTCTTTTTCTGGCGCTTCATTTTAAAGCAACCATGATTAGTCCAGACCAGTTATTACTGATATTTAAATGTTCTAAGTGTTGTATTTTAGAGGTTAGAATTCCGTATCAATGTGTAAGTTTTATATTATTAATATTTTTTCCCTTAGGTATCAATTGTCAAGATGATGTTGATGAATGTGAAGCTAATATATGCATTCCATTGATGTCTTGCTATAATACATTCGGCTCCTATAGATGTGATTTATGCTCACCAGAAATGGAAGGAGATGGGAAAGAATGCAAACTGAAAGGTATGTTTGTTTTTGCTTGCCATCTTCTTCACCATTTACAATTCAATTTGTGTTTTTTTAAGAAGGAACCTTTGGCTACTTGTATATACACTTGTAAGTGTATTTCAGCTGCAATCCTGAAGATAATTTTCCTCTTCTGCTTTGTGAACCAATTGTTTAAAAATATGAAAATCATTGTGTTTTACAAAATCAGGATCTTATCAATGGTTCATTTTTAAAAGCTGTAAAATCCTTCCACATGATTAAAATCGTACACAAAATGTGTCCTTCAATTATCCCTGGTTCTAGATGAAAGCATAGCTGCTGTTGGGGTTCCAACAACTGATGCAGCAGCTGAAATCTTTGATGAAGCCTACTCTCCTGAGGAAGAAGATAATGAAGAAGAAATAGAAGAAGATGGTGAATATTACATAACTGATATAAATGAGATCACCGACACAGTAAAACTGAGAAATGAGGATCAGCGAAGCTTCTTCATCACCAACTCTGGCCCTGGCAAGTAATAATCCAAATACTATTACTGTATATTATCCAAAATAAACATGAACATTATTTATAAAATTGAAATAAAGCAGCAAGATACTTTGAGAAGTTCATAAGAATTAATAAAAATGTAATGAATATTAGCATATTTTCGGTCTTTCCAAATGCATAATATTATGGCTTGGATGTTTAGAGTCATAGAGGTTTACAGCATAGAAACAGGCTCTTCGGCCCAACTTGTCAATGCCATCCTTTTTTTTTAAAACCCCTAAGCTAACCCCAATTGCCTACACTTGGCCCATATCCCTTTATATCCATCATGCTCATGTAACTATCTAAATGCTTTTTAAAAGATAAAATTGTAGTCACCACTACTACTACCTCTGGCAGCTTGTTCCAGACACTCACCATCCCCTGTGTGAAAAAGAACTCTCTGGACACTTTTGTGTCTTTCCCCTCAACCTCTGTCTAGTTTTAGACTCATTTTCCTTTGGGAAAAGATATTAACTATCTACCTTGTCTATGCCCTTCATTATTTTATAGACCTCTTATAAGGTCACCTCTCAGCCCCCTAAGCTCCAAAGAAAAAAGTTCCAGTCTATTCAGCTTCTACTTGTAACTCAATCCATCAAGTCCCAGTAGCATCCTAGTAAATCTTTTCTGCACTCCCTCTAGTTCAGTAATATTCTTTCCACAATAGGGTGACCAGAACTGCACACAACATTCCAAGAGTGGCCTTATCAATGTCTTGTACAACTTTAACAAGACATCCCAACTCCTATATTCAACATTCTGACTGATGAAACCAAGCATGCCGAATGCCTTTTTCACCACTCTGTCCACCTATGCCTCCACTTCCAAGGAACTATGAACATGTACCTTTATATCTCTTTGTTTGTAACTCTCCCCAACATCCGATCATTAACTGAGTAAGTCCTGCTCTGGTTCAATCTACCAAAATGCATCACCTCATACTTGTCTAAATTAAACTCCATATGCCATTCGTCAGCCGAATAGCCCAATTGATCAAGATCCCGTTGCAATTGGAGATAACTTTCTTCACTGTCCTCTATGTCATCAATCTTGGTATCATTCAAACTTATTAACCATGCCCTTATATTCTCATCCAAATCATTAATATAAATGATAAATCCCGGAGGCACACCGCTGGTCACAAGCCTCCAGTTTGGAAAACAACTCTCTACAATCACTTCTGTCAAGAAGCCAATTTTGTATCCATTTAGGTAACTCACCCTGGATCCTGTGAGATTTAACTTTGTGCAACAACGTACCATGCAGCACCTTGTCAAAGGCCTTGCTAAAGGCCATGTAGACAACATCAACTATACTGCCCTCATCTACCTTCTTGGTTACCCCTTCAAAAAAACTCAATTAAATTTGTGAGACATAATTTTCCCACTCAGAATGCCATGCTGACTGTCTCTAATCAGTAACCTTGTATCTCTAAATGCCCGTCGATCCTGTCTCTCAAAATACTTTCCAACAATTTATCCACCACAGATGTGAGGCTCACTGGCCTCTAATTTCCAGGTTTTTCCCTGCAGCCCTTTTTAAACAAAAGCACAAAATTTGCCATTCTCCAATCTTCAGGCATCTCATCCGTGACTATCAATGATTCAAGTATTTCAGCTAGGGGGCCTGCAATTTCTTCCCTAGCCTTCCACAATTTAATGATGTTTCATTAATAATAACACTCAAGTATTAATACAGCAATATCATCCAGTAATTGCACTCAAAAATCAGAAAGTTGCTGTGAGTTCCTCTGTTCCCCCAGAAGCTCTGTTATGACAATATCTTGATGAACGAGTGAGCATTGAAACTTATGGAATGGCATGAAGTTCCAATGCTTTGTGATGGAAATTTACTGAACTTGCCAGAAAATGTTGAGGCTCATCCATCCCAGTTTAAGTTAATAATTAATGGCATGATAAGCCTTAATTACTGCCAAACAACGTCTCTGGCATTGAACATTAACTTTTACAAGTGTGAAGTCTTATTCCTTCAAAATTTAATTATTTGAATATTTTAAACTTTTTTTTTCCTTCTGGGTCTTTTATTCTTTCTCTTGTAATCCAACATATTTTTTTTTCTCTTTCATTTGTTGATTTGGCAATAGTAACAGTTCTATGATTTACACACATACGTTATTTGGTTTCCTTTTTCTTTGCCAACTGCATAAATTGGAAATCGTCCTTTGCCAATCCACTATTTCACAAACATTTCAATGTGTCAAGCACAACCTGGTCCAACAAGAACGGATGCACAGTTGGACCTGACTCTTGGACTGTAAGTGGGCCAATCAGATCAAGTGTCAGTGGGCGAACATTTAGACAGCCATCCTTGTATCATAAGGCTTAGGATGATGATAGGAAAGAAAAGTAAGCAATCCAGAGTAAAAATAATTAATTGGGGGAGAGCCACTTTCAATGGGCAACAATAGTGCTGGACCAGTTAGTCTGAATGAAAAGTTGGTAGAAAACCTAAAACTGAACAATGGGCTAACTTCAAAACAGAAAAGGTGCAAACACAGTCACGGTATATTCCCTTGAAAGGGAAAGATAGGGCAAACTGATCCAGAATTTCCTGGATGAAAAAGAAGATGGAAATTAAGATAAGGAAGAAAAAGTGTGCTTATTATAGAATTCGTACAGTGCAGAAGGAGGCCATTCAGCGAATTGGGTCTGCACTGACTCTCTGGTAGAGCCCTATCCCCATAACCCCACATATCTATCTTACTAATTCCCCAATTGTACACATCATGGGACACTAAAGGACAATTTAGCATGGTCAATCCATCGAACCTGCACATCTGTGCACTGTTGAAGGAAACCGGAGCACCCAGAGGAAACCCATGCACAGAAAATGTGCAAACTCCACAAAGGCAGTCATTCAAGTTAGCTTCTAGAAAATTTAATAGCATAGATCTTTTTCTAGTCTCCACGGACATCCTTGAGCCTGTAATGTTTAGTTCTAGTGGCTCTTGCACATCTTTGAGACAACCTAATTTAATTACAGCAAAATACATGTTAATGAGAGTGCACATGGCTTCTTATCATTCACAACAAAATTTCACTTGGTAAAAAAAAGCTGTTTGTATTAAGTAGTTAAAATGCAAGAGATATTTTTAATGATTATTTCTAATTTTTAAAGACTTCCTACTGTAGTTTCTAAAAACTGTTTATTATTATGCCTTTTGACTTTTTTTATTGTTTTTTCTCCTATTTTTCATTTTGAAACATAGTAAGAACATCCCTATACTAACCAAAAATCCAAATATTGTTTGCACAAATCCCTTGGAATCCCACTGCAATTGAAACATTTTCATAAGTTCAACAGAATGTACCAACTTAAGTGAAGAACTAGTTCACAGATACTATAGAGTACTGTACTATTGACAGGACAACTTTAAGATAGTTAATATATGAGCTACTTTGATGTTAACGTCTGCCATTATTTTCCCAAGTATATACAAAGGTCCTGAAACACCTCTATGAAGGTTGATTGAGGTTCTGGGTCAGTATCAAGCCATTAATTGCAAAGACAGTTGTAGCCAATATCCACATAGAAACAACAAAGGTCACCACTATCTGCAACTTTCTTCTCTGTTTTCTTCCAGACTAGATTATGGATCATCTAAATAGCAGCTAATTTAATATACCAATCAGCTGACTGATGCATTGGCTAATGTGATCAGTACTTGCATCTTTTTCAGCCATGCAGCCTTTGTTAAATAAATGATTTTTAATATTTGTAAAGACAGAATTATCCATTGTATTTAAATCCAAGTAGAAACTGAAAATATAGTTTTCTCTTAAGTGTGACCATTTATCATTAATTGATTGCATCATTTTAAATGTTATTAGCAATTTTACTTTCCAGGCAGTCCAGTACTCAAGGGGCACCAGGGAGAATGCTGGGGAGGTATACAAGTGCAACCCGGGGCCTGCGCTGAGGGTCACTGTCCCCATCAATGGGAGAGCAGTGTGTGTGTAGGTTGCTCAGAGGTCTTACCTTTCCTTCATATTACGTCACCCCTTGCTCCCAGCGGATGTTCTGGTTGACAAACAGGCATCGCTATTCTGGGTTACTTTTCAAATGGTAGCTCAATGGCTCCTTGTTGGAGCTGCAAATGAGTGAGAGGCAATAGAGGAGCTTTGGTGTAACTTTGAGATCCTGCTTTGGGAGAAGCCAGGTTGCAAGGGCAATGTGGGAGTATCAGTGATGGGGAGGTACCCTGCCTCATGAGGCATAAAACCGTCTCAGTTGGGAAAGGCGAATGCAATGAAACTACAATCTTCATTTTGTTAATAGAGCAAGACCAAAGAGGCTTATTGGACCGGAAGTTTAAATCCACTTCTTTGCAAACTGACTCTCGGATCCAGCAGTGAGATGCATTGATTGCTCTCATGCAAGGCTGCTTAACTGCACAGCATTAAAGACCCTTAAAAATGAGGCTGCTATAGGGAATTGCTTCAAAAGCTAATTTTATACTCTCAGGATTCAGCTATGTAGAAGGCTCCTTCAAAGTAATCCATGTGGCGAAGCTAATGGTCTGCTGTTTTCCATTTTGTGCAACAGCATGGCCTTCATTGTACATATACCTTGCACATGTATATGAGTTGTGCACCAAAGTCATGAGTCACATGGTCCACAGATAACTTGTGTCACATAGAGACTGATATTCAGAAGGATTTGGGTGTCCCTGCACAAGAATCACAAGCAGGTATAGCAAGCAATTAGGAACACTCATGGTATGTTACCTTGTCTTACTGTAATTGGATAGGGTCTTGGGAAGACCAAACCTGGAGAACAGTGTGCAGTTTTGGTTCTTTACTGAAGGAAGAGTGTACTTATCTTAGAGGAAGTGTAAGGAAGGTTCATTAGATCAATTCCTGGGGTGAGGGAATTATCCCATAGTGAAGAGAGTGAATAAACTAGGCCTATATTGCCTAGTGATTAGAAGAACGTGAGGTGATTTTATTGAAATATATAAGTTTTTTAAGGAATTTGATGAGTTGATGTTGGGAAGATTGATGCCCCACCTGGAGAATTAAGAACATAGTATCACAGTCTCAGAATAAAAGGAATCATTTAGAAGTTAGAACTGAGATAAAAAATACTCGAGTTACGAACTTTTAGTATTTTCAATACTGGAAAGATATGAAAGCTTGGCCTTGAGTATAATGATATCAGAGATCGAGGTTTTTGGACACTAAGGGACACTGCGGTAGGTATAGCTGAGGTCAAAGATCAGGCGTAATCCTGTTGAATGGAAAAGCAAGTTTGAGAGGCCACATGAATTATTCTACTCCCTATTTCTAATGCTGTTATGTTTGTAAATCGGAGACCTCATTTTCCAGAACTTCTCCTGTTTTTCACCTTTGGGGATGCATTTTTAACATGTAGAAGGGCAGAATGTATTTCCAAAAAAAATTATATTGAACTACATTTTCTATTTATTTGCTACTTTGATGACCATTGTATATTTTATTGTAGGCTTTCACAACTTTCATTACAAATACCTACATCCCCAAAATTGAGCAGGTTAGATTTTATATGGGCTGTAGAAGAGCAATTGAGGGGGTCAAATTCATTAAATTTTCACTCCATGCTTTCTTTTGACCTTATCACTGATGGGATTGTAATCATTGAGTGTATGGGTGATAGATATTTGTCTTGAATGGTAGCATCTCTGGCACCAGTTATAAACCTGGCCTTGTATGGAATTAACTATCAGGCAGGAAAACAACTTGTACCTCATTCTTGAAGTAAAAACTATTTTATACTGCCAATTATGATAAATTTTAGTCTGTAGGTTTCTTGGTAATTTATATTACTATTCACTACTGTTTCTAATTTCAGAAGTAACTGAAACAAAATTGAAGTATTATTTGATGTATTTTTAAACAATGTGCTGTAACTTCTGAGCTCCCTAATGATGGATTCGGGGAGGTATGCCAACGATGCATTGGTAAAATGCCATTAGAACTTCCCAGATAAAGGTTTCCAAAACAATTGCCAGAAGTGCTGGGAACCATTCAAACATGTAATTTAAATCACAGACTTCAGATGATGCTGGCTATTTTGCATAAATAGTTACCATCAATAAATTAGAAGAATTAAAACCTCTTTGAACTTCTGGCTAACATTTGTAAACACCCACATTGATTGCCCCAAAACCCTTGAACCCCAAGGGAACTCCTCCCATCTCCTAACTACCACCCACCCCATTGCCTCACAAACCACCCAATCCAAAGTATTCTCAACCAACCCTACCATCCCCCATTCCATATCCTTATGATGTCCAACCACCACCACCACACTGGAGGTCCAGCTCTACCACCTCTGAGGTCCGATTACCTCCTGACCTTCAACTCTCTTCAAAGCCTATCACTGAGGTTCAACTACCAATCCCTCAATCTCTGACTTGCCACCCCAACCCCCTGCCCAAACATCCAGGCTGCCCAAAGCCCTAAACTTTCAATCTCCCATACCTTGCTTTTGATCTCTCCACACATTCCTGACATCCAAACTCCCTACCAACTCAACTTCTGATCTCCCATTGTCACAACTCAAGCCCCCCCTCACCCCAGTTACCATCTTCTGAATTAGCATTTCATTTCGTGCCATTTTTCTGCCTTCTCCCCATAATCCTGCATGTGGTTTGTTTTCAAATAAGCATGTATTTAATCAAAAAAGTAACTGTGTTAGTGAAATGACATAAATATAAATATCTTCAACCAATCGCTGGGTTAGAGTGCTTAGTTTTAAAAAAGCTTCAGCTTATCTTCAGGAATAGTTAATTGCTCACAAGCTCATGTTTTCTCCCTATACTGTATTCAGTCCAGCTACGTGCATGCATCATTTCTTAAATTTTAAATATTTGTCCCCAAGCTGTCGTCTTGTTACTGCTAATTGCAATGTTCTGCTTTTTCTCTTCAGTTCATGTTCCTAGCTTCAGTAGTGGCTGTTCCAACAAGCCATGTTTTGCCGGAGTACAATGTTATGACCACAGACCGCCAGAGGTTGGCTATACATGTGGCCGCTGCCCAACAGGTTTCAGTGGCAATGGTCGCGCATGCACCAGAATTAGTTCGTCTGGTAAGCTTATTTACTAGCGAGAATAGTTGTTGTAAGTGAGACTGTGTTAAGTTATCTTTCCCATGTATACTACTAATGGTTTCCTTTAATTTTATAATGCTGATTATGATAAAGAAATAAAGGTATGTACCAAACCAATCAATATTTTATATCAAAAATTCTGAAAATGTTAATTTATTTTGAAAAAATGCAATGAAATTGAATGTTCCAGTTTCATTCAAAAGCATTGCTAAAAAGTAGATTTATCTCAGGAGTATCTTGCGCACTTGTTACCTGGCACTTTGTGTCAGTTACCCAAATTTCATTGTATGATGAAATTATTCAGATTATGATGCACTCCATTTGGGTAAATGGGGTGGAGCCATCCTGGCAGATGCAGTTTATACTTTGCACAGCTAAAATCCCGATATGAAAATCGGCTATGTGAACTTATTTTTAGAAAGCATACGTTGTTAAAAAGAGTGTTTTGCGGTCTGGGGCTGAATTTTCTTCTACTGTATGGACCAAAGATGAAAGGAAAGTGTGCAGGGAAGATTGATGCTACATCTCAACCACTGGGACTACCACCAGAAATTTGTCTCTCCCTCTGCAGCAGAAAGATCAGCAAACTGCCTATCGGCCAACCAACCATACACTCGGGCCTGGAATCCCACCAACATCTCTGATTGCTACCTTTGTCAGTGCTTTCATCAGAGATTTCCAGAAGAACCCTGGGGTAGATGTAGCATGTCCACTCTTTCAAATGTTACTGCCCATCTCTCCCTCTCCTCAGCCTGACTTACTTCCAGAGTGGTTAAATTTCTGATCATTTGCCATAATGTCAACAGAGTTCCTGGAATACAGCAAAAACATGATTAACACTATTTATTTGCATTTTCTGCAGTCTTTCTGCCGAACACCATTCCCTTACCCCAAGGAGATTCAAACCTTTCCTTCAAATAGTTCAAAAATTAAAAGTTCTTCTGTCACTTTTTAATAGGAACACAAAAATTGATAACAAGAAGGAGGCCAGTCAGTCTGTTGTGTTTACCTTGGCTGCAAGAGTTATCAGGTTTAACTCCACTTTCCAGTTCTTGGTTTGTGGTTCTGTAGGTTATAGCACCTCATACACACATTGTCTAAATGTTTTTTTTAATTTAATGACAATTTCTTCCTTTTCAGGCCGAGTTCCAGACTTGCACCATCCTTTTGCTAAATAAATATTTCTCAACTCCCCTCTAATCAAGTTTATTTATTAGTCACAAGTAGGCTTACATTAATACTGCAATGAAGTAACTGAAAATCCCCCTAGTCGCCACACTTCAGCACCTGTTCAGGTACACAGAGAGAATTTAGCTTGGCCAATTCAACCAATCTGCACGTCTTTGGATAGTGGGAGGAAACTGGAGATTGTGGCCAATCTAATGTTTTATACAGTTATAGAATAATCTATTTGTATTTATTAATTAGCCAATCAAGGAAATTGTTCTGTGAGAATGTGCAGACTCCACAGACAGTTACCCAAACCAGGAATCGAATCCAGGTTGCTGGCACTATGAGGCAACAGTCTAGCTGTGCCACTACCAATTATTTTAAATCTGTGCCCCTGGTTATTGACCTCACTGTTCAGGGAAATAGGTCCTTTCTGTCCATTCTATCTAGGACCCTTGATTTTATATATCTCAATGAAATCAGCTTCCTCTGTTCCAGTGAGAACAAACTCAGCATCTTCAATCTTTCTTCATGGTTAAAATTCCCCATTCTTGACAGCATCCTTGCCTTTGGTTTCTGCCGAGTGCAATTACAACTTTCTTATAATGTGGGACCAGGACTATATTTAAGTTGTGGCCAATCTAATGTTTTATACAGTTATAGAATAATCTATTTGTATTTATTAATTAGCCAATCAAGGAAATTGTTCTGTGTGTTTTCTTGACCACTGTACGCTGCTACATTCAGGGATCTGTGGATGTATACTCCAAAATCCTGTCCGCTTCCTCTACACTTTCAGAATCCTACCATTACTTTGTCTATTCTTTCCAAGTGTATTGTCTTTCACTTCTCCAGCTTGAATTCCGTTTGCCATTTATCTGCTGACTTGACCAGTTCTTGATATCTTCCTGTAATTTGCAGCTTTTTTCCTCATTATCAACCACATGGCCAATCTTCATATCATTGACAAAACCCCTACATTTAAGATTAAAGATACATAAAACAAACAGCAAAATAACTATTACTGAGCCCTATTGATTCTCATGAAAATAGCCTTCCAGTTACAAAAACCCTGTTAATAATTACCCGTTGCCATCTGTCACGGAACCAATTTTGGATCCAACTTGCCACTAATGCTTGGATTCCATGAACTTTTAATTTTTTGACCAGTCTGTCATGTGGAACGTTTCAAAGGCCTTGCTACATCCATGTAGACCACGTCCAACAAACTACCCTCTTCAAACAAACTTGTCACCTTAGTTCCACAAAAATGAAAAACAAATTAACCAGGCTTAACCTTTTTGAGGCACTGCAGCAGATTTTCCATTGCAGCCTTGCTTCATTTCCATTAGTTGGTGCTGGAGGCTTCCTTTGTATGGTGGGAACCTGACCAGAGCCCAACATGCATAAGAGCTGCAGTCCAGCAAAACGGTTCAGGTATAAATTGGGATTGATGTAGCACAGAAGCAGATGGACCATTTTTGAGCTGCCTAAGGAACTCCACCTGGAACATGCAGCAATGGATTGGTGGAGCATCTATCAGGTGGGCCTTCCAGCTTCAGTGTCTTCGAGGAGGTCCATCTTCTACCTTCAATGACAGATCAATTATGTCTGAACACGTGTTAAAAATGGTACATGGGTATAATGGCAGTACATGGGTATAATGGCAGGGCCACGAGCTATCCAGCCCACTCCACAATACAAATTGATGCAAAACCCACCAGTGTGCATTCAGTGAGACCAGGGTCAGTTGTTAACGGCATGAATTTCCATCAATTTCCATGGCAGGAAATACTCCGTGTCCCCATCTGCACCATAGGACTTAGTCCCAGAATGGAAAGTTCTGTCCACTGTTCTTCCAAATCAAATAGTTGAATTTTGTCCCACATCCTTTGAAATGATTCATTTAAACATTAAAAAAATAGAAATCTAGGAACAGGATTCCATCATTTAGCCCATTAACTCTATACTATTTTGTTGACTATCGTAGATATCTTTGATATGGTAGCTTAAGAATTTTGTCACCAGATTGGTAACATAAAATGCATGCACCAATAATTGAATCCAAACTTGACCACAGCAGTTTGAGAGTTAAAGTTTGGGTCAAAAATTATGGAAATAAAAAATTGTTGAATTTTATTAAAGATGATAATGAAGATTTTGGATTCTCGTACAAAGTCCAACTAGTTCTCCAATGACTTTTAGCAAATGAAACATTCTCACCTATATGTGGTGATAATCCATGATAGTTGTATTAGCTGTAACTGCTCCAGTTTGCCATTCGTTTATATTAAACCTGGTAGCCAGGAATTAGGATCGTGCCAATGAAGTCTACGTTACATGAATGAATAAATATACAATTAATCCATCTTTCCATATTCTGTAGTAGTCTTTCTTCCCAAGATAGTACTTATCACCATTTTAAATACCTGTTGTGTGAAGAATTTTTCCTGGAGTGTGATTTTAAATTATTTCTTTTAAAGGACTTTTATATTTCACATCTTAATTTGCAATATTTGTGGAAAATTTTGACAGGTCTGCCTCAAACATCATGGCAAGTCTTGTCGCAGTAGGTTGAATATTCTTGAAATGAGTCCTGAGATTCTACATGTAAAGTGGAGAAAGATTAGGTTCCTGTCTCAGATATAGTCACAACTAATATACTTCTTTAATTGATAAATTATAGCAGTGAACAGAAACCATAAACACTGCAAGGATTACGAATGGGATTTTACCCTCAAAACTAGGACCGTATGCTTTTCAAATATAGAAATAGCACAGGAGAGCTTAGAAGTAAGAAGCATGATGATTCAGATTGTTATAATGAAACTACAGTTTGGGTCATACTTTGTTAGGAAGACAGTTTCATTCTCTAATGGGAATATAATTGCACTACTTGGCTCAGGAATTTAATGTGGTCAGGATTCAATATGGCAAAGAAATAGGATTTATTTTGGGCTTCTAGCAGTACAAACTTGGGAATCACAGAAACAAGGCACTTTAATTGATGGAGCAAAGCCTACATTATCTGTCAATATGTTTGAGTGTGAAAATAGTTATCAGCAATAATAGTTATGATTCTGCAATTCATTTTACAGCCCTTCTGATATCCTTTTGAAAATAATTTTGGATATTATTCAAAATTATGATAAATATTTATTTTACTCAGAATAGTAAAAGTAATGGAGTTGAATTTCTACTAGTCATATCAGCACAGTCCATGCTGAATTACTGAAGCAATTAGGGAACTTTAAAAGTGAGCTGTGTCAAAAGCATTTATGTTTATGATTTTGTGGTCTGTTAAGATTCACTCACCCAAATTGGACCTCTCATGCAAGGTAGTCGTCTCCCCTGTTAAAAATTGAGAGCTTCTGCCAAATGTGCTTGTTCAGGAAGCTTCTTTAAATTACATCCATTTTCTTAGGCGCACGGAAACAATAAGCATATTTTGGAAGATCTTCATATTAAATTGTGTGTAATTTATTAATAAATTGAAGAATGTGCATATATTAAACGACCTGGTGCGTCAGCACTTTTTATTTAAAACTGATTTTCAATGATCTGAGACTGCATTTTACCAGTGTCAGGAAGATTCCTCAGACCTTTAAAACTGGCAGCAGGGACCTGATGCAGAAGTCTCGTCTGCATTTCAAACATTGACAATTTTTGCAGCGGGACTGGGGTCAAGGGCATTCACATAAATAGTAATCCAAAACTCAGCTGGTGCTTGGAACTTTAGTTCAAACAGATCCCAGTTTGACTGGTCTGAGTGTTAATCCACAATGTTGGCGTCACAAATTGATGGAACAAGCCTTGCTTCAGAAGGACAGATGAGGTCTGTTTAAGTGTCATGATCTGAAGTTTATTTTCAATTGCCAGCTCTTTTAACTGTAGTTGGGGGGGGGGGCGGTGGTTAGTTAGAAAATTGGTACCTGCTGGATTGCTTTCATTGGCAGGCCCATCTGTTGTAGATTAGAAAAAAAAATTCATGCAATTTCAGTGGAGTTCTTTGTTTACATTTCTCAATGGTTATTGTTATGTCATGATAAATGTTTGGCTGAGTTTCAAAAGCTACAATTATCTCACCAGAGTGTTTTGAGTTCATAGTTTGATTAACCATTTATATATTCTATTAAAAAATTAACTGTCTTTAATGTTGGTCTGAATAGATGGATGTTTTAGAATAACCATTTGAGGAGATTTAACAGCTTTGGATAGGTTTCATGAATGTGAGATATTTTCACATTACGTCTGTAGAAGTGAAAACTGTATTAGATGGTTAGAAGTTTGTTTTTTCATCTTGGCATGGCTCCTGAAGTCTGCTCATGTTGGATACTGGGTGAGTAGCTATGAAGGCATGAGGGTGAGTGGAGGTATACAAAGAACTAAACAGCAGCACAGGAAACAGGCCCTTCGGCCCAACGAGCCCATGCCGCCACCCCGATGTTCCCACCTCTACCCGTAATCCCTGTCTATGTTTATAGATCTGTGGATTAAAAACCAAATTTGAGACAATTTAGGGAGAATTTGATTTGCCAATTAGCCTAAGAGCACATCTTTGGGATGTGGGAGGAAACCGGAGCACCCGGAGAAAACCCACGCAAGCATGGGGAGAATGCACAAATTACCACAGACACAGGCCCAAATCCATGTATCTGCACAGCACAGCGATAGTCACTGAGCTGTCGTGTTGCCCATCAAATGGTCCAGGTCAAACGTACACTAACGACATGAAGCACTAGGATACTCTCAAAAACATCCAGGAACAGCCCTCTCACGACCCATCCCGTGTATGCCCCTACTTAGACAACAAGGTGGACCAAAGTACCTGTAGGATAAAAACAAGTACATCAATATCATCATCTATTTACACACTTCCCAGGGACTCCCAAGGCTCATGATCCCTATTTTAAATCAGTTTTGTATACCCCTCCATTCCCATTCTGTTCATGTGCCCATCTAAGTATTTCTTAAATAACTCCAGAGTGCCTGCCGCCACCACTTTACTTGGCAGCGCATTCCATACCCCCACCACCCTCTGTGTGAAAAAACTCCCTCTAGCATCCAAATTATACCTTACCCCCCTCACCCTAAGCCCGTGACCCCTCGTGCTATTCGAGGAAAAAGCTTAACCCTGTTTACTCCATCTATACCCATCATAATTTTGTACACCTCTATTAGATCTCCTCTAAGTCTGCGTCTTTCTAAGGAAAACAGCCCCAATTTGCCTAACCTCTCCTTGTAACTCAGACCTTCTATACCAGGCAGCATCCTGGTAAACCTCCTCTGCACTTTCTCCAGAGTCTCCACATCCTTCTGGTAGTAAGGTGACCAGAACTGGTCCAAATGAAGTCTAACCAATGTTTTATACAACTGCAACATTAAAGGCCAGCTCTTGTACTCAATACCCCTTCCTATAAAGGCTAGCATATCATATACTTTCTTCACAACCTTCTGCACCTGCTCTGCCACCTTCAGAGACTTGTGCACCTGCACCCCCAGGTCCCTCTGTGTTGCTATACTCTTAATAGGTCTACCCTTTATCATATACCTCCCCCTACATCTTTCCTTGACGTGAAAATGGTATGGGTGTATGAGGGGACATGGCAGTGAATGGGGGCATGAGTTGGCAAGGACTTGTCATGGCGATGAGTGTGATGAGGGGAAGGTGTTAAGAATAGAGAGCCTAACAGCTTCTGAAAGAAAAGGAAAAAGTCCCAGAGAATCAAGCTCAGAGTTTAACCAGCCTGCCCCATGGCTACCTAGGATCTACTTCTGGAGTAGTTGGGTCCAACTCAATCCTGCCTCCATCTATGAATATCGGATTGAAAGGCACCCTTCAAACTGAGACAGTATGCTAAGTTGAGAAGTTTTCTGACTTGAGCTACCTACTCAGTAGTACCCTTTTTGATCAGGCTATTCACAGGTAGGGATTGGGCATCATTAGTAAGACTGCTTATTTTGCCATATTAGATTGGGTTCCTACAGAGGGATTCAGAGCATGCACTGTAAGCATTAAAGTGTTGGCTTGTGCTATCACATTCATTGGGGGATGGTTGTTATTCAATTCAGAGCAGATTTTACAGTCTAAAAAAATTATAGTAATTTAAAATACTGGTCCAAATCTTTTTATCTCCAGATTGTTGGAGACCAAATGTGTGACCCAAGAAGTGTGTCAGTACCCCACAGAGATTCTGAGCACTGACTCTATGGGAGCTGCTTGAGATGTTTGAACTTCTGATGAGAAATTCCCCTCCAGAACACTTCTGAAAAGGAAAACACTTGGGAATGTATATGAAGTTTTAAGGAAAGCTTCTATGACCAAATACCTTTGTTTTTAAAAGTACATCATTTTTAAAGAAATTGATCCCATTGATGTAGTCGGGGTAAGTCCTTAAATTTGCCTGTGATTGTAAAAGCCTGCATCAGTAGCAAAGCCGGCAAGTCTGGCAGAGAGGGGTTCGAGGGACGGGATGGATATGAAGAGGTTAACTGCTCTGGCTGGGAAAACTATTTTCCTGCTCCCCACTCTCATGCATTCCCAGGTGGTTTATACATCTATCCTGGATCAGAAAGTTTGTCTAGGTCATTAATGCTCAAGTCCCCAATCACCTTGCAGCAATGGCCACATTTGATATTTATATATAAATACACAGAAAGATTCCACTTCCAACAAACTTTGACATGAGACTGGAACCCATATGTGTCAAGTCCTAGGTGATAATGCAGTTATTCCTACCAAATTTGTGACATGGATGTGTCTGAACAGCAATAGATTTTTAAATCCTTTGCTTCGTTCAAACCCTGTCACCATAACATATAATGTTTTCCTACATTACACAAGTGGCCACATTTTAAATATACTTCATTGCCTGCAAAGTGCTAGGCATAGTCTAAGGATGTGACAGATGCTGTAAAAATGCAAGTTGTTTCTTTATGATAGATAAATAAAACATACTATTGGGGTGTAGAGCTAGATAGTATTCTCACAATCCAACAGCACAACATGTATAATATCTATAAAGTTTCATTGAATTAATAAATTTCTTGATAAATGTGTCTGTCAGCTATGAAATAATTCTTGTTCCTAATGAATGTACACTTGAATTCATTCAGATTACAAAAAAAGTTATTTAAATTAATGCAGTTACTAGTAGTTCAAAACAGCTGATTAGTATTGAACTGACGCTTCAAGCACCAGAAAAAAAAAACTACCTGAGAATGGAAGCATCCAAACTATTCCTCCCCTTACCCTTACCGCCAGCAAACCAGGAAGTAACAAGAAGGCTATAACATTCATTTTTCAGAATTTTACTTCAAGAAAAATAAAGTTTCAGATATGTGCATGGGATTATGGTAGAAAATGGAGGATCTTAAACAAACTTAAAACAAAAAAAAATTTTAAAATGAAATTATTTTTGCATAAGTATATAACCAATTCTGAGCCAGAGATGCAATTTAGCAGTAATTGTGATTTACCGTGCTGTTAAAAACCCAGTTACACTTATTCAACAAGAATAGCTTTTACCAAGTCTCTTTCAGTGAGAATGAGAGTGTAAAAGTAGTAGTCTATCAAATTTCAGAGATTTTCAACTAATCTCAAGAATTTCAACAGCTAAATGCATGAAGCAGTGGGATATCAGTGATAGCATTTTTTGAATTTCAGCATTTAATTGCACGTGTGTAAATGCAAGAAGTTATTTTCCATTCCTCCATGGAGTACACTATTGAAAGTATTACAGATGGAAATTAATTTGAAATCACTGAATTGATGTGAACATCTGTTTTCCAGCTTTACACTCAAAAAAAATAGAATAATGACAACAAACACTAATTGGACAACCTTACCAAAAAATCCTAAATTATGAATGAGCATGAAAATGAGAGAGATCTGCACTGTTTTGTGAGTGACTTAAAAATCGAACCTGACATTATCAATAAAATCAAGCCAAATTTGGTTTCCGAAGGAGTAGTTGGAGCCTCAGTTGCCTAGAAACTGGCTGATAGTAGCAGTGTGCATAGAGACCTGTCATTGCATTTCCAAGCTATAGCAATCTTATGTGGCTGATCAGACACCTCCCCCACCTCCTGCCAACTACCGCGAGGCTCCGCAGGTAATCACCGCTCCCCCATCCCCACTTAGACCAATTGCCACCTATCCCTCTGCCACCCAAGCACTGTTGCAGAATGGTAGCGGTTCCCCCTTCCTCACCAATGGATGATGACAGTCTCACTGGAATCTCAAAATTGAGACCAATGAAACCAACTAGTTTTTATGTTTCCAACATCAATTATTTTGCTTTTATAGCGTTTTTATGGCCAAGGCTTAGAAATTGCACAATTCATGACAAAGTTGAGTTAAATGTGTTATTTATATTACTTGACCATTCTAACATGAGATTTTGTTCCATTTATATCTTGCTAGCACTGGCATCTCTTTCAAAGCGCCAGCTTAGACTCCTTCTATGCTATGATTCTTTAATTCAGGTAGCCAAATGAATCACATTTGTAATAGTGCAACGTAGCTGTTTCTTAAGTTACAGATGAGTACTTCTCTGCTTTGAGTTGAGAAGGTTGCTCATTCCCAACCGTATGAAAAATCTTATGTGCAAATGAAGCATAACGCATTCTGCTTGGAAACTGATGTGATTTAATGATGCTGCTGTCAACGTTAAATGGGAGGTGTAATGCAGCACACCATTTATGTCAATAATGGCATCTCCGCAGAAGCACTTGGTTGTTGAATCATGATAGGTTGTAACTGAGACAGTCAATATAATGTCGCCTGTGAGAAAAGGTTAGGAAGAATATATCTGTCTTTAGGATGAGGCTAAGGTTATCTATAATTCGTGATATGAATGATTTATTATGTTATTTAGACATTAAAAGCAAATAGTAGGGGAAGAAAGAAGACTACTGGCCTTTCACTTTGAGAACTATTTTTGCTATTGGCTATGAGCCTCATTCCACTAGCACGTGGAAATGAACCTAGAGCTAAATGACAAACTTATTAACAAAGAAAGCATATACTGATACTGTCATTGTAGCCTGCAACTGATAAGTTGATAGTTGTACTGAAACATGTATGATTGTATAATTCTGTGCTGTATACTTATATCATCACGGTACTATTCAATCACATCAACAATATGACCAACATTCTATAAACATTTAAACAAGTGTTAACCCATATAAGATGATTGAGTTAATGCCTCAGCTAAAATAGCAGTGACTGCAATTTGATATGTCCCAAATAAACACTTTGACAATAATATTGTTCACAGTCATTTCCAGGATATATCATGTATGCTTAGAATATGCACCTCACAAACTAAGGCTAATTCCACAGATAGCCCATTCAGAAAATGGGCATGATTTTACCAGTCATTCATGTCACGTCCCTGCTGCAGCAAGATCAGAGAATTTGGCACCCTGCAAATCTCCGTTCACTGCAGCGGGATGAGAAAATCCCACTAGCGTGAATGGCCATTACATCCTTACCAATGAGTTTTTAAATAGATTACTTTATCATGACAGGTTTGACTGTTGCTACAGATATTGTCAAGTGCTTGTTTTTTGTTGGCCAGCGGAGGGCAGCTTCATACAATAACAAGCTCTTTATCAAGTGACTTCAACTTAACAGTAAATGTTTTTATATTCATCATAGATGTACACACTGTTATGTTAAGAAAAGGTTTCTCTAGCTTACTTGTGTTTAAAAATAAACTGTAATTTTAAATAACGGCAACTTTGTATGTGTAGTTTATGGAACATTGTTTTCAGCACTCACGAATGGAAATTTAATTTTATAATATATTTATTATTTTATTGCACTTATTTTTCATTCCATCCATTATCTTTGGCCACAGTCAAGCATTTTTTATTCCTTTCAGTGTGTCTAAATATATCTTGCGCATGGCAAAAGAGTTCCTTTGGCTCTTATGAAATAATTAGTCAAATTTTAAAGACCTAAGCAAGATGGGCTTAATTGCAAATATGGGGTTAAATCCCCAAAAAGTGGCATTGGATTTGGAACCCAAGTTGATCCTGTCTACTTCTGACCTTGTTCCCGGTGGATTTGGAGCTGACTGGGGAACCTTTGTGTACCTGTCGAGAAAGTTATTGAACTATTAAAACAGGTAATTCACCATTAGTCAATGATGGGAATCCTGATCACCCATTGAATCGGGCATCGGGACTAAAATCAGAATTCCTACCAGACATGGGGGTGAGTGACCCATTATTTGATTGGGTGAAGGAGGATGCTCATCTTTGCTGAGAGGTTTGAGGTGCTCCCCTGGTCATCGCAGGAGGGTGGGGGACAGATAGGGGAATCACCATTTCATTTTTGGATAAGTCAGGGACTGTCTTTGAGTGCAAAGATCAGGAAGCCATTTAAAAATGACTTCTCAATCTCTGCACAGCTGGGCTGGTTTGTGGGTTCCCTGAGATGGCTCGATTTCAGGTGGGTGAATTCCACCTGACTGACGCTGCCAGCACCAATGGAAAGCACTCATCGGCATTGAAGGCATGGAAGGCATTTAGCCTGGAAACAGGAGGCTGAAGTAGATTCTCAGGGAAAGATGAGTTTTGGAAGCATGAATAAGTGATGCTGAAATCCAGGATGAGCCATGATCATATAGAATAGCAGAACAGACTCAATAGGCATATGGTCTTCTCCTGTTTCTATTTCTTATGTTCTTAAATGAGTACAAATGAGCTCCTTTGTAAGGTCCAGGCCAGGAGCAACCAGTTGGCTTAAGGATAGGTGTGTCTTTTTGTTAAAACAAAGCCTAGTCTGGCTGCATTGGAGATGAATAAGGTCTGCTGTGTATCAAGTCCATCATTAACCTGCAGCTGCATACTTCCCCTTCCTCTCTGACTCACCTCCCCTTGCAGCCTCTCCCCATCTACACCCATGCAACTAGCTTTTCCCAGTCTCAGTTGTCCTCTGGCCCATGCAAAGGAGATGTCTTCCTGCTGCCCCACAAACTCCAATGAAGTCAGCATTAGATGCACAAATGGGTACAGCCTTGTGTATGTGTGAAGGTTGCAATCTCTGGATAGTTGGACTGTTGCTTGCTTTTAAATGATAGATGACTTCACTGAAACAGTTTGATATAATAACAAAGTTGTGATATTCTACAGATCTTCAGAAATCTGGTGTTATCAGATCAAAGTTGAGAGTCGCTGCTACAACTACTGAACCTACTGTATTGACAACTGTCAAGAAGCCACATGTACATCATTGGACTCCAATAAATCAGACTGCTGACAATAGATCTACAATCTGGCTTCCTTCCATCGCATCCAGGCAACTTTTACCTAGAAAATTTCCAGTCACTACATTCTTGGAAAATAGTAAAGGGGCAAGAGAAAGCAGCAAGGAAGAAGCAACAAGTGATGAGAGAGACCACATAAAAGGAGAAGGAGGAGTTCCAAAAATCTTTGATCCATCATTGAATCAAAGAAGGCCAGTACTAAAATCACAGCCTTCCCATGTGACTGTAACTATAGAAGGCCTTTTAATAGAGGATGAACTGACACCTCAACCAAAGATAGTTACATGTGCAGACTCACCGTGTTTCTCTGGGGTACCTTGTGAATCAACTCTCAGTGGAAGTTTCAAATGTGGTCGGTGCCCTTTTGGCTATTTTGGCGATGGAGTCACATGCAAAGGTATCGTATTATACTAGTGCTGTTGTGCTTATGGCTGAGTAAATGTTCATTGTTATATATTCAGAAACAAAATGGGAGAGGAAAAGATCTAACACAGAAGAGATGGAATCTATAATAAAACATGTAGAACTATATTTTATATGCTTTAAAAACTCCCTACTTTGGTAATTGAAACATTATTTGTCTACAATTTCAATTGCATTCAGCACAAGATGTTTGTTTTCCCCTCTTTCCGATTTAATCAATGCTAGAGCATCTCCAATAATGGCTTCTCATTACCTATCTCCAGAAATTACCTCTGGATTCCCTCATGATTCTGTCCTTAGCTTCTACCTCTTCCTCATCAACATGCTGTCCCCTTAGAGAAATTGAGCAGAATTTTAAAATCCCCTAGGCAGGTTTGCAGGTAAGGAGTCCATAAAATTCTGAGGGCGCTTCGCCTTGCAGCATATTTGCCTGCCTAAAAACCAGCTGTGGACGAGGCCTTGAATAACCCATTCTCCTTTATATTAATTGAGAACTTTAAATGACCAAATTATGGCCCTTAAAGGGTATTTCACACTCAGCTACAATTTTTTTTTACCTGATAGGAGGAGGCTGATGACAGTTAGGAAGTCCAGTAGATAAGTCTGCTTTGGCATCTGAAGGAAAACAGGGGGTGTTTCTCCATTGACTTGTATGTTGTTGCTCAACACTTGCCCCTGTAGTGCAGCAGTAAATGTGGCACCCCAGATATGCATTAACATAGCAATCAGTTCTTAGCTCTGAATGAATAATATAACATTATAATATTCTTCTTTCTTTAAAATAATATCTCTACACTAATCTAAAGGTTTAAATCATCAACTTTTTACTATCATCTAACTAAAGAAGTCTAAAGATTGACTTTATAATTGACATTTTATAATTAAACTGAACCTCTTTAGAGTCTGTTTTAGTTTATTTTGTTTTTTTTCAAAATGCTATTCTGTGTATTGCTTGTGTTGCAAGATGTTGCGCCTTCATCTTACAGACTTGGCATTCATCACACTTTCATGAGTTAGCACACTGCTTAGATAATGTCTTGTTGTTCCTGGTGTTGTAGGAGTTGTACTTGATGTTACTTGTTGATGTTTTCTCTCTGATTAATGATGTTGCTGGTGCTAATGATGACCTCTTCTGCTTTTCCACCTCAAGTATAGGTCGAATATCGACTCGTTACTTCTCATTTTCTTATCTGTTTCAGTCTCAGTGGCCTTGAAGTCTCAGCGGCCTTGAAGTCTCAGCTTCATCAATAAATTTTGCTGCTTCCAAGTTTTCAATAATGGCTTCAGCAAATGCAGTTTGACCTTTCAGCAATTCAGGCACAGATTTAGCATGCTTGTTGAAGCCTTGATTTTCTCTTGTCTATGCATCAACAAATTGATGGGCCATAACTTCCAACTAGCATCTGAAGGAAATGGCCTGCAGGAATTGGAAGAATTTAATGCACACTTAACTAGTCTTGAAAATTGTGCTACTTTGGCCCTGCATCGAAAAGATACTGGGAATGATTCTCCCAAAACTGTTCTAAGTGCTAAACTCGGGGGAAAACTGATGTAAATCATGGTTGTCTTTTCATTGCAACTTCACACTTGAATCTCACACACTCTGTGCACTGCAGAGGCCTCAGTCATGAATATCATTAAAAGCTCAAGGGATGGAGGCCTATTCAAATGGAAGCTGACAATTCCGGATCTCTGTGCATGTGCAGTGGCCCCCATCTGTCGTCCTCCCAATCACTCGCCAGCTTGATCACTGACCAGCCCCAACCTCTACCTCTCCTCACCTCCAGCTCTCCTAACTGCCACTTGGGCAGTGGGAGAGTGCACAGGTTGGCATTGCCAGGGTGGCCATGCCCAGGGGCATCACCCACACTGCCTGACCCCCTGGGGGTGCCCCAATTGCCTCCCCCCCGCCCCTCACTCCAGAGATGTTTCCTGCTACTTCCCCAAAAGTGGAGGGCAAATCTGAACCCTGCCAGAGTGAAACTGGGAGGGTGGGAGATGCTATCGGGCCCAGAGATTCATCCTTGGGCCCGCTAATCACATTAAAATGAGGTGAAAATCAGATTTAAATAATTTGCTGCTGTTCCCGCCAGTTTCCAGTGTGGTCTCAACCGATTCCCTTTTCTGGCGGTGGGATGGGAGAAAACCCCACCTTTTAAGTGTTTGGTGGTGGAGTCAGGTTAGGCCCATGTTGGGAAGGGTGCAGTCCATCGGAGGGGGGTGGGGGCATGTTGGCGTGTCGGGGAGTACCGTTGGGGAGGGGTCTTACGGGTGTTGGTCTAGATATTTACAGTAGTTTATAATAGTCTCAGGGGCACCATACAGTTGCAAACTTAAACCCCCTCAAAGAAACCTGGCATCGTGTTAGAGGGCAGTCAAGTTGTAGATGCGCCAAGTTTGGGGGCGTTTAAGAGGTCAGTGGATAGGTTTATGGATGAAAAGGGAATGGATTAGGTTAGAGGGTCATTGCTTTTCCTTAATTGGTCGGCGCAACATCGAGGGCCGAAGGGCCTGTTCTGCACTGTAATGTTCTATGTTCTAAGTAGCTGCATGTGACCAGTGTTTGCATCCTTATGGGTGACCTCGCTGATGCACCCACCATGCCCCCCAGTGGGGCATGTGATGATAGATGTCACCGTCACACCTTGCAGAGGAAGGAACATCAGTGTTATCTGTGCAATGTTCCAACCTTACTGGGAATGTCAGCTCAATGGCTGGGACATTGATTTACAAAGGGTTAACAGTTAACCTCCACTAAAAGGCTGCACACCATTTAATGGCACCATTGCCAGTATAGGGAAACCAGAGTGGCTGTTCAGCCAAGTGTCTTCCTTTTGTGGCAGAAGAAGCACAGCTGAATCATGCAATGCCAGCAGTTAGCATGTCCAGTGCATTCCCACATCACAGCAGGTGTAAAGCTGAGCACCCTTTCATGATCCATTGAGATATACCATTACACACAGGTTTTGGACTTCTAGGCAGCACCTCCCCTTTGTCCATACACTGCTACCTAAGTGTGGGTTCCAGTCATCCTCCCCTGAGTGTGAGGCCCTTCAGTCTGTGACTTGACAGCCCACTCTATAGTAGAACTCCACCTAGGTATTTCACAGTCGTCCTTTGTGCTGAGGCTCTTGTTTTCAAGTACTCCCATCTTCTGGCCAGCTGCGCTAAGGAAAGGCACTTCCTCAGCTGCATATGCCAAAAGCTCTCTTCCTATTTTGTCGTATCTCTCTCAACTAAGGTTAAACCTTTGGAAGTGAATGCTATTTGGAGTGAATGTTTTCACTCTTGTACCAAGGCAGCATCCCGTCCTTTTGTAGGAGAGTCTATTTACAGAGTAAAAGGTTTCTTTCTTTTGTAGTATGACAGACTTTCCTCCTTTCCTGCTACTAGTGTTTGTTGAAACTCCTCTCTGACCACTTGCTCAACATATTCTTTCATCAGCTCTTGTATGTTTGCTATGTGTTGTCATGTGAAATAACACAAGTACTGTATCAAGTCAAAGAAGTTCTCAACTCTTCCTTGTCCTTTGCCACTTCCATCTCTCAGGTGACTGACATTTTCAACACTCTGCCTCCATCAAGTGTGAACATTAGTGCAGAGAAATTACATTCTGCCACTTTCATAATGCCTTTGTCTAACTTTTAGCTTGATTCCAGCTTTCCGGGTTCTCCACGTGGCTTCATGTAGATGGTGCTCATCATCCTTTTGATCAGCAACATTGGTCTGAATATCATCAGCTACGCTGACTGCTCCTTTTATAGCTTGGCATGTCTTGCATTCTTTCTGTTAGAACACATCCTGGCTAACTTTAAGGCCAACAGGTAGATGTAGGAATTTGCAGTGACCAAAGGAAGATTTTTCATCAAACTTCACATTCCAAGATCCAGGGAAATTCTTCACCATCTATTTGGCTTCTGTTACCATGACGGAACTTGCCTAACCTGTGAGCTCTGTGACTCTGTCAATCACTTTTTTTCCATCTCTTGCAGCTCAGCTTCAAGCTTTCCTTTCAGTTTTATTAGCACTTTAGATGAAGGATAAATTACTGGTCTCATCGTTGGGATGGTGGTAATGTATTGCCGAAAATCTTCCATGCATCTGACCATTTCATCAAAACGTTCTGGGTACATTTGTACAGATCTTTCTCGCAGCTCATTGGAGGGCACTTTTGAACGTTTGTACTACCTTCCACCTTTTAAGGATGGACAAGAAACAGTGGCCTAGCCAGCAACACACATATCCCATGAATAAATAAAGAAAAATCCTCAGTATCACATTGTTCACCTCATTGTTTACTGAGGTAAGCGTAGCTCTACAAAACTGCTTAATCGCAGGATAGCAGGACCAACTGTTTCAGGGACATGGAACGTACAGGGCCCGATTTTACCAGTTGGAGGCTAAAAGCCAGATCCGGGCGTAAAACAAATCTGAGCCCGGAATCCTCATTCCAGCGCACTCGTACGCTTTTTGCTGGCTCCGATCTTGTCCGCGCTATGTGCGGAGCTTAGCGCTGCCGGAATGATCGGAGCTCTGAACTGTGCATGTGCAGTTCAAAAAAATCTGAAACAGCGTGCCCGGGTGCAAAAGACAAAAACAGCAGCGAGAGAGGGGGAGAGAATGTCGGACCCCTCTGGGAGTCAGGCCCCTCCTCCCCCACCCCGGATCAGATCCTCCCTCTGCCCCCCGATCAGATCCTTCTTCCGCGCCCCCCCACCGATCAGACCTGCCCTCCACCCCGTCCCGGGAGGCAGACCCTCACCCTCGATCAGACCCCTGCCCTCCGAGAGGCAGGCTCCTCCGGCAGAACACGCCCCCAACTTAGCTACGTTGTTTTGGGCAAGCTACGCTCCACCCGCAACACAGTTCGGACTCTCAGTTTTTTTTTTCAGGCTAAGTACTATTGGGGACACCTGAAAAGCAGATTTCCAAGTCTGATCTGAATTGCACCCAGATACAGCACTTAGAACGAAAATGGTAAAATCATGCCCATTGTATTCAAATAGGATAGTTTTCCATTTCCCTCCTCAGCTGTCCTGTCTGAATAAGATTGAATATTTGATGCCAATTAAGGGACTGTTTAAGTTAAAGTTTTTTGCCAACTTGAAAAAGATGAAACTGCTCAAACTTATTTTCATAGCCAGCAGTCAATTTTAAATTCAAAGTTTATAGGCCATGTCTGACTCTCTGATCAAGGCCTGACATTTAATTTCTAATAGTCATTCGTTGCACCAGCTTCCAAAAATAGGTCCCAGGTGAGATGCCTGAAGATTGGAGGGCGGCAAAACTTGTGATTTTGTTTAAAAAGGACTGCAGGGAAAAGTCTGGGAACTACAGGCCAGTGAGCCCCCACATCTGTGGTGGATAAATTGTTGGAAAGTATTTTGAGATCTACGGGCATTTAGAGTTGCAAGGTTGCTGCTTAGGGACAGTCAGCATGGCTTTGTGAGTGGAAAATCATGTCTCTCAAATTTGAGTTTTTTGAAGAGGTAACCAAGAAGGTAGATGAGGGCATGTTGCCTACATGGACTTTAGCAAGACCTTTTTCAAGGTACCGCACGGTAGGTTGTTGCATAAGGTTAAATCCCTCAGGATCCAGGGTGAAGTAGCTAAATGGATACAAAATTGGCTTGATGACAGAAGCCAGATGATGGCTGTAGAGGGTTGTTTTTTTAACTGGAGACCTGTGACCAATGGTATTCCGATGCTGGGTCCACTGTTATTTGTCATTTATATTAATGATTTGGATGAGAATATAGGAGGCATCGTTAGTAAGTTTGCAGTAAGTTTAAGATTGGTAGCGTAGTGGAGATTGAAGAAGGTTAGCTCGGATTGCAAAGGGATCTTGACCAGTTGGGCCATTGGGTTGACAAATGACAGATGGAGTTTAATTTAGATAAATGTGAGGCCGTGCATTTTGGTAGATCGAACCAGGGCAGGACTTACGCAGTTAATGGTAGGGCACTGGGGAATGTTATAGAACAAAAAGATCAAAGAGTACAGGTTCATAGCTCCTTAAAAATGGAGTCACAAGTGGACAGAGTGGTGAAGAAGGCATTCAGCATGCTTGGTTTCATTGGTCAGAACATTGAATACAGGAGTTGGGACGTCTTGTTGAAGTTGTATAGGACATTGATGAGCCACATTTGGAATGCCGTGTACAGTTCTTGTCATCCTATTATATGGAAAGGATACTTTTAAATTAGAAAGAATGCAGAAGAGATTTATTAGAATGCTACCAGGACTTGATGGCTTGAGTTATAAGGAGAGGCTGGATAGACTGGGACTTTTTTCTCTGGAGCATAGGAGGCTGAGGGGTGATCTTATAGAGACCTATAAAATAATGAGGGGCATAGATCAGCTTGCTAGTCGATATCTTTCCCCAAAGATAGGGGAGTTTAAAACTAGAGGGCATAGGTTTAAGGTGAGAGGGGAGAGATACAAAAGGATTCAGAGGGGCAATTTCTTTCACAAGAGGGTGATGAGTGTCTGGAACAAGTGCCAGAGGTAGTAGTAAAGGAGGGTACAATTTTGTCTTTTAAAAAGCATTTACACAGTTACATGGGTAAGGTGGGTAAATAGGGATATGGTCCAAATGCAGGTAATTTGGACTAGCTTAAGGCTTTAAAAAGAAGACGGCATGGACAAGTTGGGCTGAACAGCCTGTTTTCATGCTGTAAACCTTTATGGTTCTATAAATAGCATCATATATGGTCGATAACTTTTGGATTGGAGCCAGCAAAGGTAACAACAGCCATTTATAGCTATGGTAATTATATAATTTAACCTTGAATGCTATTAACCCAAGTGTTTTTATACTTTTATAGCAATGTGCAGATATCCATGTGGAAGGAATATGGAATGTTCTGCGCCAAATACTTGTCGCTGTAAGCCTGGTTATACTGGATACAGCTGCCAAACTGGTAAGTATAGATCTAACATAAAAATGAAAAAGGAGATACAAATGAAGAACAAGTATCCTTTTTACAGATGTAAGGTAAAAAATACAGTTGAGAATCAGACTAAATTCAGAAGGCTCAGAAGGGAGGTGAAAAAGCAAATAAGAGAAGCAAAGAGGGATTATAAGAAAGGACTGGCAACCAACATACAGGGCAATCCCAAAACCTTCTATAGGAATATAAATAGCCAATGAATGTAAAAGGCAAAGTAGGGCTGATTAGGGACCATAAAAAGTATTTGCATATGAGGGCAGTGGGCATGGCTAAGTGTTAAGTAAATACTTTGCATGGAAGAGTTGAAAATTGATGAGACATGGGGTCCAGATGGGGTGCACCTAAGAATATTGAAGGAAGTGAGAGTGGAAATTGTAGAGGCGTTGACCTACATCTTTCAGTCTTCGCTAGACTCAGAAAGGTGCCAGAGGATTCAAGAATTGCAAATGTTATACCTTTGTTCAAAATATGGTTCTGTATCTTAAGGCAACAATTATCAGTTCGGTACAAGGAGAAGAGATGGCATTCCTGTGCCTGTCAATAATTAACTTTATTATTGTTGTTAGTATACATATAACTTATAGTTTGATCAGAACATAAGCACACAGTTTGTATCAAAACTACACAGTCTAAAATGCACTCCCATTGGTTTCCATGACAGTTCCCGAGTAATCAGAGGATTCCCTCTGGATGCCATCTTCATGTTTTCTGACATAGGGGGTTTCCTTTTCCGCATGGTTAATCTCCAGAGTTCCATTACAACTGATCCTAGATCTTCAATTCTTATCTGGTTCTTATCTCTTTCAAGATATGCCGCTTCTTCATTGTTGGTTTAAACTTCCGCACTTATTTCGTATTTTTCCTTCATTGGCCCTAATCCCAAGGTTCCAGGTAGGATCATCTCATTGCTCCCTGGCTAAATAAGGCTTATGCCTTACATCATTTCCTTTGTAACTAAGTAAACTTAACCAATTCAAGCCAGTTTCAAGCTTCAGATTGCTGTATTTAAGTAGTTTGCAGAGTTTAACTGGCCCTTTTCAGTCTTTGACCAAGAAATAGTTGTGAGGATAAGCCCAACAATTACAGACCAGTCAATTTAACTTCCAGAAACAGTTATTCAGGGTAGAATTATTAATCACATGGAAAAATGTGGACTGATTAGCAAAAGCCAGCATTGATTTCTTAAGGGAAAATAGTTGTGAATTAATTTGCAGAACTTTTTTGAAGTAGCTGAGAGATTTAATGGTAATGCTGTTGATACGATGTATTTGGGCGTTCATGAGATGTCAGGGAGGGTATTACCTTTGGTGGGAGAACATATCGCGTCCTTTCAGGGTGGTTTGTCCATCCTTTGTCCCCACCTGGCACTCAGCTCTCACGTATGGCTCCCCGTAGTTGTTTGCACGTGACAGCAGCCACACCCTGGGCAATGGCCTCGACAAGCCGGCTAAACCGGGTGAAGGTAGCCAACAGGTCTCAACCTTTAGTGAGATAGGGAGATGGAATAGACAAGTCTGGTGGACTGAGCGGACGAGACCAATGGAAGATCCAACTGTCAAGAAGGCAGTCTCCGCAAGTGTCATAAAATGCACAGAGCAGGACAAGACACAGAAGATGTCCTAGTCATCCACTGCATCTAGTCCCACCTCGATCCATCTTGATGCTTGTCTTACCACTGGAGCTAGATGGGAATTGGGAAGACAGAGTGAGACTGACGCTGCGCAACTCTCCCTCACTTTAATCCAAATCAAGCACTAGTTTCAACACCACGACCATCATCATCATCATCCATGTCCAGTATGTGCCAGCACATGCCGTGCCCAAATGGGCCTGATCAGTCATCTTCGTCCATACCACAACCAGCCTCAAAATGACTAATGGTGTCGAGGTCCTCAGCGATGAAGATGGATGAACAATAATGTGAGCTGTCAAAAGACTTGTGATACAGAACCACAACACAGACTTCTAAGAAAAACTATTGGTCTTGGATTAAAAGGGGCAGTAGGAAAGTGGATACAAAATTGGCGCTGTATAGGAAACAACAAATAATGGTTAATCATTTATTTTGGGTTGGGAGAATTCTTGTAATGGAGATCTCCAGGGATTGATATTAGGACCTTTGCTTCTCCTAATGATTTAGACCTTGGTGAGCAGGGGACAATTTCAAAGTTTGCAGACGAGACAAAACTCACATATTGCAAACTGTGAAGTGGACAGTGTAGAACTTCAAAACAACATAAACAAATTGTTGGAGTGGGCAGATAGATGGCAGATATGTAAGGTGAATCATTTTGGTAGAAAGAATATGGAGGGACAACATAAAGTAAGAGGTTCAGCTCTAAAACATGTGGAGGAGCAGGGGGATCTGGCTATGTGTACATAAGTCATTCAAGGGTTCAGGACAGGTGGAAAGAACAGTTAATAAAACATACATAGCATAAAGTACAAGAGCAAGGAGGTTATGCTGAACTTGTATGAGATACTGGTTAGTCCTCAGTATGTAATAAATACGTACCTGCCAGGCAGGGAGGAAGTAGTCGAGTGAGGGAACCATGGTGTACTAGGGAAGTTGAATCTCTGGTGAAGAGGAAGAAGGAGGTTTATATAATGATGAGACGTGAAGGCTCAGTTAGGGCAATGGAGAGCTATAAATTAGCCAGGAAGGAGCTAAAGAGGGAGTTGAGAAGAGCTAGAAGAGGACACGAGAAGACTTTGGCGGATAGGATTAAGGAGAATCCTAAAGCTTTTTACAGGTATATAAATAATAAAAGATTGGTTAGGGCAAGATTAGGGCCAGTCAGAGATAGCAGTGGGAAGTTGTGCGTGGAGCCTGAGGAGATAGGAGAGACACTGAATGAGTATTTTTCGTCAGTATTCACGCAGGAGAAAGACAATGTTGTCGGGGAGAATACTGCGATACCAGGTTGTAGACTGGGCAGGATTGAGGTTCATAAGGAGGAGGTGTTAGCGAATCTTGAGGGTATGAAAATTGATAAGTCCCCTGGGCCAGATGGGATTTACCCTAGGATTCTCTGGGAGGCTAGAGAGGAGATTGCAGAGCCTTTGGCTTTGATCTTCATGTCGTCGTTAGCTACAGGTATAGTGCCGGAAGACTGGAGGATGGCAAATGTTGTCCCTTTGTTCAAAAAGGGGAATAGGGACCATCCTGGAAATTATAGACCGGTGAGCCTGACTTCTGTTGTGGGCAAAGTCTTGGAAAGAATTATAAGGGATAGGATTTATAAGCATCTAGAGAGAAATAAATTGATTAGGGATAGTCAGCACAGTTTTGTGAAGGGTAGGTCGTGCCTCACAAACCTTATTGAGTTTTTTGAGGAGGTGACCAAAGAGGTAGATAAGGGTAAGGCAGTTGATGTAGTGTATATGGATTTTAGCAAAGCGTTTGATAAGGTTCCCCATGGTAGGCTACTGCAGAAAGTGCAGATGCATGGGATTGAAGGTGATTTAGCAGTTTGGATTAGGAATTGGCTAGCTGATAGAAGACAGAGGGTGGTGGTTGATGGGAAATATTCAACCTGGAGTGCAGTTACAAGTGGTGTACCTCAAGGATCTGTTTTGGGGCCACTGCTGTTTGTCATTTTTATAAATGACCTAGATGAGGGTGTAGAGGGTTGGATTAGTAAATTTGCTGACGATACCAAAGTGGGGGGAGTTGTAGACAGCAAGGATGGATGTTACAGTTTGCAGAGGGACATAGATAGGTTGCAGAGCTGGGCCGTGAGGTGGCAAATGGAATTCAATACGGATAAGTGTGAGGTGATTCACTTTGGTAGGAATAACAGGCATATGAAATATAGGGCTAATGGAAGGACCCTTAATAGTGTTGTCGAGCAGAGGGATCTTGGGGTACAAGTACATAGCTCTTTGAAAGTTGGCACCCAGGTTGATAAAGTTGTTAAGAAGGCGTACGGTGTGTTAGCTTTTATTGGTAGAGGGATTGAATTTAGGAGCCGTGAGGTTATGTTACAACTGTACAAAACTCTGGTGCGGCCGCACTTGGAGTATTGCGTACAGTTCTGGTCGCCGCATTATAAGAAAGATGTGGAAGCATTGGAAAGGGTGCAGAGGAGGTTTACCAGGATGTTGCCTGGTATGGTGGGAAGGCCTTATGAGGAAAGGCTGAGGGACCTGAGATTATTTTCATTAGAGAGAAGAAGGTTACGCGGTGACCTAATTGAGGCGTATAAGATGATCAAAGGACTGGATAGGGTGGATAGTGAGAGCCTTTTTCCTCGGATGGTGATGACCAACACGAGGGGACATAACTTTAAATTAAGAGGTGGTAGTTATAGGACGGATGCCAGAGGCAGGTTCTTTACTCAGAGGGTGGTGAGGGCGTGGAATGCCCTGCCTGCAGCAGTTGTGGACTCGCCTACTTTGGGGGCATTCAAATGGTCGGTAGATAGGCATATGGATGATATTGGAATAGTTTAGGTTAGAGGGTACACTGGCCGGCGCAACATCGAGGGCCGAAGGGCCTGTACCGCGCTGTAATGTTCTATGGAATATTGTGCACAGTTTTGGGCATCATTGTATAGGAAGGATATCATTGCATTGGACAGAATGTAAAAGAATGATTACAGGGAAGAGAAACTTCAATTATGAGGATAGATTGGAAAAGTTGGTATGGTTCTCATTGGAGAGAGCAAGGCTAACATGAGGGTTTTATGTGGTGTTCAAAATTATGAGGGGACTGGATAGAGTAGATTGGGAGATCTACTCAAAAAAAAGTTTCCACTCAAAAAAAGGATTGCGAATGAGAAGGTACAGATTTAAAGTGATTTTCTAAAGAAGCAAATGCAATGTGACACAATTTTTTCACAGAGCAAGTGGTTTGAGTCTGAAGTGTACTGCCAGGAATGCGAAGGAGGTAGATTTAATTGAGACATTCAAGAAGACTTTAAATGATTATTTGAATAGAAACAACATACATGGTTGCCAGAAAAGGCAAGTAATTGACACCAAATTATTTTGCTCATATGAAGTGCCAATGCACACATGATGACCCAAATGGCTGTCTTTTGCACCGTAATAATTCTGTGATTCTGAGTGCTCTTAACTCCTTTGACCCCTCATAATATTGACTAAATCTCTTTTAGTCCAGATGTTGTCATGAATAAAAAGCATAAATTGCCTTATTTATTGATGCTGAATTCATCACAAAAACCATCAACAAGAGAAATTTCAGCCCAAAAATTTTATGAAAACTCTGATGCAATCATATGTTCTAGGTTATTTGAATGTGTATTCTGGGTATGATGAAAAAAATCGTTAAACCACGCAATTTTCATTAGATCTATTAAAATTATACTTTTACTATATTTTTTTCAGTTAGGAAATCAGACAGATTAGAAATTACATTAAAGGTATGAAATTGAAAAATGCACTTCACTTTCATCAGAGCGTGCTTGATTATCAAGACTACTGCATTGATTATCGCTTAAATTAAAGAACAGTCCGTGTTGAAAATCTTGGGAGAGTACTGGTTTATTTAAATGCATTCTACATGACAAGGGGAGCATCAAGGCCAATTTGCATTCTTGCCCCAGTTCAGGCAAGAAGTTTGAGGCCTGGTGATTGGCAAGTTCTCAAACCAACAACATTCACCTTTTCCTTCACAATTCCATCTGATATAAAATAACAGAGGGAGTTAAATCGGTTCAATGTAGTTGATAACAGTAATCAATAAATATGTTTACGCAATTCATTGTCTCGCTAGATTGTACCCATCATGGAATTAATGTGTTATTTTACCTTTCCTGTATGTCTCTGTTGATGGATTACAAATAAAATGTTGTCATGATTTTATTTAATCAAAGCTATATGTCGCCCTGACTGTAAAAATCGTGGGAAATGTCTAAAACCTGATATCTGTGACTGCCCACCTGGATATGGAGGATCAACCTGTGATGAAGGTAATTTGAGTATCACACTGCAGATATGATAAGAGAATATGCCGTGACATTTGCAAATTTTGCATAAGTAAACTGCAAAATTGCTTGATTTAGCTTTGCAAAACATGTCATGTTTATGGTTTGAAACAAAAGTGAAAAGATGTTCAATGAATTCTGAATTCCTGTTGGGTTTTCTCAAGCTTGCTTCGTAACTTCAATGGAAATCCTAAGGAAATGGTACCAATACCTGTTTACACTTATTTATAACATTTCTAGAAGTGTTTCATCAATCAACTGTTGAAGATTTCCCATTGAAATTTCTAAATGATAATGTATATGAAATTGTGTTTTCAGTGCCCATCACTTCCACAGTCTGCCCATATCCCAAGCAGCCGCCAATGTCTGGCAGAAGGTGCTGACTGTATGCTGTTGCTACAGATATAAATTACAAGTGTGCAACATAATAGTTATTAAATAAATTAACTGTTTCAGACAGTTCAAGCAATGGTTTGGATTTAAACTGCACAAATGTAAAAGTCAAAGCATGTGTTTAAATCCATTTGTTCTAATGTGAAAACTGCAAGTTTGTTAGCTGTTCACGGAAAATAGTGTTTCTTAGTGTTAACAACATTTTTACGTGCATGTTTGTAGAAAAAGGCATAGCTGCCAGTTGTAATGGTCCATGTTTTAGTCAGTTTGTATTTGCCATTTTTTTCCCTCAGAAATAGATTCTGGTGCCTTGATCCTCAGTGTTTTTGGCATAAATTTTTCCACAGATCTTATTGTTGTTTTGTAGAAAGGGTCATTTCTTCCATTGTTGCAGAGGACAGAAATCATGTGGAAA
Organism: Sphyrna mokarran; assembly: GCA_024679065.1. Classification (NCBI taxonomy): domain Eukaryota; kingdom Metazoa; phylum Chordata; class Chondrichthyes; order Carcharhiniformes; family Carcharhinidae; genus Sphyrna; species Sphyrna mokarran. The sequence goes on along the minus strand of JAGIQG010000002.1, from coordinate 77,040,917 downwards.
AAAAACACTAAACAATGTTTGGATTTTCACTAATTTTCCTGAACAATTTCAAAACAAAGTCTTTATGACACAGTAATTTTCATAGGCTTCACAGCTTGGAGCATTGTTGATTTCTTTATTATCCTTGTTTGCATGCAGTTCCTTAATGATATCATCCTCAGCCATACATCCACACATGTGCTGATGACACTAACTTTCTACCACCTCCCTTAATACAAGGCCTATGCTTATATCAAACATATTTGTTAATTACTATTACCAATTTGAACTTGGAAATGCCTTTAGATAATTAGGAAACCAGCACTAATTGAATATACATACAACAAATTAAATGATACTAATATAATTTAGTTCTGGTTTGGTACTCTGCCACCACAATATATGAGCCATCACAAATAATGGCTAAGATGCATTCACAACTGTAAATACTAGCTGGGAAGAAGAGTCAGAGACAAGAAGTACATCATGTGTAGAAGAGGTTGAAGGTAATGAGTTCACCTTTCTAATATTTATCTGGAGGAAATTGAAGTTCATCCAAGATGGAATGTCAGACAATCTGACAGCACAGTGGCCATAAGTATTAAGGGAGGTGGTAGAAAGTGAGTGTCATCAGCACATGTGTGGATGTATGGCTGAGAATAATATCACCAAGGGACTGCATGCAAACAAGGACAATAAAGAAATCAACAATGCTCCAAGCTGTGAAGCCCATGAAAATTACTGTGCCATAAAGACTTTGTTTTGAAATTGTTCAGGAAAATTAGTGAAAATCCAAACATTGTTTAATTACTCAAACTGTGAAGCTTTCATGCATCTGTTTAATATTATGTCTTAAACCCAAATTAATAGTTTTTAATTTCTAGAGAGTTGAAGAGTTACAGTATAAGCCAAATAATTTACAACCCCTAATGATGATTTGTATAGAGTAATCACCTGTTTTGTAGCAAGATACAGAGGTTGGAAGGAAAAACAAATCTGTGAGAACAATTCAAGAGTCTGCAAAGAGATTTAGATAGGTTAGGTGAGTGGGCAAAAAATTGGCACATGGACCATAATGTGAGAAAATGTGGAGTTGTCCACTTTGACAAGAAGAATAGAAAAGCAGAACATTATTTAAATGAAGAGAGACTGCAGAATGAATACAGTTGAGAAATTTCCTGGCTCAGCAACCCTGTCTCTGGAGAATATGAGCTGAGCAGTCAAATTTTCATTCCAGTCACACAAACAGTGTGGAGACAACCAGAAAAGGCTGATGGGTGCCAAGGTGAGCAACTTAAGAGACCATCCTTGGTACGGTGAAACTCAGTTCCAGTTGTAATAGAAACAAAAGAAAATCTTCTCTGACCCTCATCTCTAACATCCTCTCAACCCCACACACAATTACCATGCCAACTAATGTCCCCACCCACTATTCCATGGCCTTTCATATTCTCATGCTAACTTACATTCTTCTAACCACTCCCATAACCCATATGTCCTCCTTGTCAGTCTATGCCTCTCTAGTCCCTATGTCAATGCAGTACCAATTTATTCCAACACTTTCACCATTCTTTGTACTTACACCCTTCTTGCCAACTTGCCCATATCCATCATGGGTAGACCTCAGGAACCTTGCTGAGATTAAATAAAATAAATTACAGACTTCACTAAATTAAAGAAAACAAAAAGTCTATTCAATCCTTTTAAGTCTCTTCAAATACTTAATAAGCACAAACATTTGAATTCATAGTCCTATGTCAAAGATAACCAGTCCCTTCCTGAACTCCCCCCACTGCAATAATAGTAAGTTGTAGAAGCAGTCGCGCAGAAGTAATAATAGAATGATAGCACTGGGGCTTATGGCAACTAAATCTATTATAATTGCAAGCACCATTTTTTTAACAGCAGACTGGCTGTTCTTTTTGCTAAAATTTAAAGAGCAAGGGAGTTAAAGACTTGACAGCTTGACAATTTCACTGACAGATTTTATCCACTTCTTATGTACATCTGTGTCTAATGTTAAGAATCCCAAAAGTGGACCTTAACTCTCAAAGATGGTACCCTACATCTCCAAATAACTCAGGCAGGTTTAGACATTTTCTTCAAATTTCTAAAAGAGATGTTTTAGAAACCTAAGTAACCAAACTTCTGTTTGAAGGCAGCTGTGCTTTTAAATGTGTCACTGCCTCATTGAACCAAAAATTTGTGAAAAATGTCCCAACCCATCTCCCATCCCATTCTCCCCTCTCCCCCTTTAACAAATTCTGGATCCTGGGCTCTGGCACCGTTTAGGCTGAGGTATGGAGCATTCCTGAAATTGCAGAGATTTAGACCAAGTAGTCAGTATGCAGGCTCAGCAAGTAATTATGACTTAAAATAGGATGTTGGGCCTTTATTTAAGAGGAAATGGAATATAAACATAGAGAGGTGTTGTTACAATTGTAACAAGATGTTGCTGAGACTGCACTGGAGCATTCTGTGCAGTTTTGATCTCTTTTCTTAAAGCAAGATATATTTGCATTGGAAGCAGCTTAATGAAAGTTTGTTCAGCTGATTCTTGGGACGAAGGGTTGAGCAGATTGGACATATATTCATTGGAATTTAGAAGGGTGAGAAGTGGTCTTATTAAAACATATAAATTTTAAAGGAGATTTTGAAGGGTTTGACAGGGAGATGCTTGGAGGATGGTTTCCCTCATCTTAGAATCTTAAACTAAGGACACAGTTGAAAAATAAGGGGTTACTTTCATTTAAGGTGGAAATAAGGAAGAATTTCTCCTAACAAAGGATTATTGTTATTATATATTTAAGTGGTTGCATGATTGCTTTAAGAACCACTCACATGGTTTGATGATGATGTCATTGTGATATTTCACAACCTTCTGTTTCAGTTTCAATTTCTATCTGACTAGTATCATCTTCAGATTTTATGTTATGGCCAGATATTTGAAAAAAAGAACTGGGAGAAATTTTTCTAAGCTTAGGCTTCCACAGTACCTGTTTATCCTAAGTAAAAACAGTACTATTTTATCCTTCCAGATCCAAATCAACAATGAATTTCCAATGGAACTGTACAAATCTATGCTTGTTCTAAAGACTAAAGATTTAGATATGATCATACAAAAAAAGAACAGGAGTTAGCCATTCAATCTTCAAACCTGCTCCGTCATTTGATAATAACATTGTTGCTTGGACTATGACCTCTACTTTCCCTTAATACCATTCAATTTTCTTGTCAGGCAAGAATGTATCTAATTCAGCCTTAAAAAAATTCACGGCTGTCTGGGGAAGATAGTTCCACAGATTAACAAACCTCTGAGAGACTTGGATTCAATAACCTACACTTAAGCCTTGGGCAGAAGGAAAAGCAGATCCTCGGTTCCTGGTGTCCATTTTTTGGTACAATGGCCAAGATCTTGTTGTTGTGTGAGACACATGCAGGGCAGAGGGTCCATTCATTGTGGATCCTAGGACTAAACAGGGCATTGGTCAAAGAACAAAACAGCATGGGAAACAGGCCCTTTGGCCCAACGAGCCCACTCCGCCACCCCGATGTTCCCACCTCTACCTGAGATCCCTGTCTATGTTTATAGGTCTATGGATTAAAAACCAAATTTGAGACAATTCAGGGAGAATCTGTTTTGCCAATTAGCCTAAGAGCACATCTTTGGGATGTGGGAGGAAACCGGAGCACCTGGAGAAAACCCACGCAAGCACGGGGAGAAAGTGCAAACTCCCACAGACACAGGCCCAAATCCATGTATCTGCACAGCACAGCGATAGTCACTGAGCTGTCGTATTGACCATCAAATGGTCCAGGTCAAGCGTACACTAACGACGTGAAGCACTAGGATATTCTCAAAAAAGATCCAAGAGCAGCCCTCTCACACCCCATCGTGTGTATGCCCCTTGTTAGACAACAAAGTGGACCAAAGCACCTGTAGGATAAAAAACAAGTACATCAATATCATCATCTATTTACACACTTCCCAGGGACTCCCAAGGCTCATGATCCCTATTTTAAATCAGTTTTCTATACCCCTCCATTCCCATTCTGTTCATGTGCCCATCTAAGTATTTCTTAAATAACTCCAGAGTACCTGCCTCCACCACTTTACTTGGCAGCGCATTCCATACCCCCACCACCCTCTGTGTGAAAAAACTCCCTCTACCATCCAAATTATACCTTACCCCCCTCACCCTAAGCCCGTGACCCCTTGTACTATTCGAGTCCATCCTAGGAAACAGCTTAACCCTGTTTACTCTATCTATACCCCTCATAATCCAAGCAGTAAGTGTGAGGCTAGTGTCTAGGTGGAAGATTGGTTGAAGCCAAAGCAACAGCATACATTGTACATGTTCATGTTACTGAAGGAAGCCATACAATAAGCCGTTCCCCGCGTATTGGCTCGCAACCAATCCACCACCTCCTCAGCCACTCCTTCCAACAGACCGCCTATCCTTCTTTTAATTATAGAAGCCTCAGGAATGGAATTTGACATCTGTTTTGAACATGTGTAGAAAATACGCTTGGATTGGCAGGATTTATAGCCTCTCATGAAAGTGATTTAAAAGGTGAAATGGACATTCAATTGGGTGGGAGGGTATAGGGTTGCAAACCTATTGCCTTCACCTCTCCTCTGGATTATGTGAGGGATAGGACAGCATGAGAGTGTCCTTCCTGACTGGATAGTGATGAGGAAATGAGTGCTCACCAAAGTCCTCCTCCTGCCAGCACTGATATTCAATCAGGATGGTTGGTGGACTCACCAGGTGGGGAAACTAACAAGCTGTCAGATTTACTTATGGCCAAGTTGGTTTGGGCTGTCCTTTGTTCAAAGGTACTCAGATTCTGATTAAGGGACCTGGCATGGTCTGGGGGAGGGGGGGTGTGACTTTGCTGAGAGCCACCATCTGTCCTTGTCACTGATTCCCCTCCCATCTTCATCTATGACCGTCTCCCTGTGAATCCCATTCGTTATCATTTTTTCTTTTGCCCTAATTGCCAGTGAACTCTGGTAAAAACTCAATTGAATAACGAGCAACAGTCCTTTCAGATGTTGCTGCTGGTGACATGGCAGTCTCTAATTGGCTGGGAGCTCTCAGAAGTGTGTATTCCACCTTGTTGGAGGTATTTTTTGCAATTAAGTGACTTTGTGTTGCCAGTAGAGCCAGTGGTGAAGTACTGTCAATTAGAGGCTTAATTCTTTTGCGAATCCCAAAAATCAGGTTGGCAGGAGCTCGTGGAGGATATCGCTCTGGCCCCACCCCTCTTCCTGGCTCTCATTAATTTCCACCTGATGTGTGTAAAGAGACACAAGATGATGAACAAACAATTCTACATAACAAATGGTCTATAGCTAATGTATTAGGTAATGAACCTACATGATCAGTGTCAATTAAAATTTACATGAACAAAATACTTTAGTCGAATAATACAAGAGCAAACCTAAATGACTTCTGTAGCCTTATGAATAAAAGCATTGCCAGTATAACGCTAAACTACCTCGATCACCGCAGTCACAGTTGGATTCCTTGTCTGCAGCGAACATGAAGTTCAGGTACTGCAAGTGCTTTGCATCTGTCGATTAAGAAGAGTAAAATCAGCCACAGTTCATACCTGTCGGAAAACAATTTTAGATATTTGATAGATCTCCCACGTTCAACTGAGTATTGGTCTTTGGTTCAGATACTGGACAAATATTTGCCACTGGCAAATCTATGTCGTAGCCATTGATAAGAAGTGGGGGTGTTCCCTTTTGGCCACAAATCCAGCTCACAATTTACTCAAGGACCTATTGCAGCTGGAGTAAGCCCTTCTATTCTGTTGTAAGGAACTTGAGCCTGAAGGATAATTGTTCGGATGTAGCTACCAATTTATGCGGCATTGGGACTATGCTATCATTGAGGAAAGAGAAGAAAAGTCACATGCTCTTATTGCTTCTTAGTGTTGATACAGTGTGAAATCCCATACTGAGCGATGCTGTTTGATTGCAGCTAATTGTGAACCAGCATGTAAACATGGTGGAACCTGCTTGGCTCGAAACCTCTGCACCTGTCCCTATGGTTTTGTTGGACCACGATGCGAAACAAGTAAGAGAATTTACTATAATTTACAGTTGCAAATAAAGAGAACAGTAAATATTGCTTGTCAATTACTTCAGCAAGGTTATGAACTTGTAAGACTAAATGGCCTCCTTCTATGCTATAACCATTCTAAGATTCTTTGATACTGTGTCACATAAGACTTGATCCATAATGTAGCAAGGAATAGAATAGGTTGCCAGTTATTGAAATTGATTAGCAATGGGCTGTTTGAAAGAAGATAGATAGTCATGTCTGGACTTGCATTGGAGTGATGGAAGTGACTAGTTGAAGGTTCCAACATTCCATGCTGGAATCTTTGTTATTTGTGTTGTATGTTAGTGCAGTGTAAGTGTAAAATTTTACTGATGACACAAATGAGATGCATGGTTGCAATCAGTAGTATTCTGGACAGCACAGTGTTTAGCACTGCTGCCTTACAGCACCAGGAATCTGGGTTCAATTCCAGCCTCGAGTGACTGTCTGTGTGGAGTTTGCACATCCTCCCTGTGGGTTTCCTCCAGGTGTTCCAGTTTTCTCCCACAATCCAAAGATGTGCAGGTTAGGTAGGTTGGCTGGCCATGATAAGTTGCCCCTTAGTGCCAGGGGGATTAGGACAGTAAATATCTGGGGTTACAAGAATGGAACCTGGGTGGGATTGTTGTCAGTGCAGGCTCGATGGGCCAAATGTAGATTCTATGATTGAGTGAAGGGAAATTCGGAAAGATTGGAAAGTTGAGCTAAAAAATAACAAATGAAATTCAAGGGCAGTAAATGCAAAGTGATGATATTATGGAAGAAGAATGGAAATTGAACTGAATATAGTAAGTCCACATGATATAACGTGGTGAAAGAATCTGTATCCCTTGGTGAATATATCGTTGAAACAGTCTGCATTGCAGCAGTAACAAACAAAGCAAATGAAATCTTGAACGGTGCATGGATTGGAATGTAAATTGATAAATGTGATGCTAAGCATGATCTAGGACATTGGTCCATTCCTATTTTAGAGTATTCTGTCATTTATAGCCAACATCATACTGGAAGAACATCATGATGTTAGAAAAACTGTTGTAAAGGGCTGCATTTCAGATTTGACTTCAGACACCTGTGTTACAGGGAGAAAGTACAAAGCTTTGTTTATAATTTTTTTATATAAATGAAAAAAAACAATGAAAAAGAATCTTGGAAATTCTGAGGAAACAATTTTAACCCTAAAGAATTGTTTTCCATGACCACTAAACAAAAAGACTGGGGCTTGAAATTTCCTAAAAGTAAGGTGAAAAAATGATCAGATGTATAGATTTCATATATACAGAGTGGTGAATATTTAGATAAAATTGTATAGGGAGATGATTGCAGATAATTTAGAATTGAAACAGGCATTTGAGAATAGAGTTGGCCCTAGTGACATGGAATAGTTCATCAAGATGTTTTGTCTTTTCTTCTCCATACTTTAGGATGGAGTTTCCTCTAGGATGCATTTAACCAGAATTAGCCAAACAAATTGAGAAATTTCCAGCACAATTTATACTTATTGTAAATCATGTTTCTGTGAACTTTGCGCTGGGTTTCAAAATCATCACACTGCAAGCAGTTCCACCCAGAGAATTGACCACATCCTTAGGCCACGCTAATCAGCATGGCACGTTTATTTTTGCCCAGTTGTTAGCCTTTCAGGAAGTCTCTTACAATTGAGTAGTTTCTTTGGGCAACTTTTAAAAGCTTTTAATATTGAAAAATGCTTAATTTAACAAGAAACTGCCAGTGTGCGCCAGTGAGATTGGTAAATTGCTCTGTAATTGTTTAAAAGTCATTTTCATATTTAAAATGATATTTAAAAAAGTAATATTTAAAATCAGGTTACTTACAGGACCAGACACTTTTATTAAAAATGCTAATTTCTTTGTGTAATTAAACTTATTTTCAGCCTTATTAATAAAACTTCACCAGGTTACTATTCTTAAATATTTCAAGTAATACTTTTTAATGCGAGAGGTTAAAATTACATTCTAAAAAGCTGTTGAATTGCACTAGTTCATTGTAGATTTTGTTTGTAGTTATGCAAATGAGTTTGTGTGGAAATCTGAATCATAAATTAGCTTGGAAAAAGCAGTACAATTTGCAACAGGCATAGCAGTCAATCACAAAGTGGAAACTGTACCCCTTTGTTTGCCATTAGAAGCAAGGCACATCTTTCATGATCAGAGATGGGAAATAAAATCCAAATCAATGTAAGATGTTCACTAATGTTGAAAGAGCTAATTACTGGACTGACCCAGGCTCCCTGCTAAAAATTGGAATCAGCTGTGGTCACTTGTGAGGGCATAGGTTTCCTAAGGGCCCTAGTGAGTAATTTAAAGCTTGTAAGTAAAGATATCCTGCGGGAACAATCCTGTACAACCAACTACCATGCCTCCTTGCACAAACCTACCATCACTGAAAATTGAGTACAACCACTGCTCTTATAGTCATCATCACTACATCCTATTCACTGGCACTAAAACAAATGACACTCCTAACTGTTTCAATCTGTATCCCAGTATTGCAAAATAAAATTGTTCTCAATTGTATACATCATATGCAGATTCTAATTATTGGAAACCTCATCTGATGCACAACATAAATAATTGTTTAAAAAAAAAAGTACTTGCTCTTCAAAGACTCTTCTTAAATAGTATCCTCAGATAAATATTAACCTATTTTCCTATTGTGTCTGTACCTGCAGTGGTTTGCAATAGGCACTGTGAAAATGGAGGTGAATGTGTCTCCCCTGATGTTTGCCAGTGCAGATCCGGCTGGTACGGTCCCACGTGTAACACAGGTAAGGAAGAGATTATTTATTCCATCAATGTTTCACACTTTCTTTCTCTTTCATGTTGCATAGTGCAATATCACAATATTTTACTGATTTGCACATTTTTAAACTTGTGACAGACATTGAAAGCCGGACTTTATTTTTTCAAAAAATTAAAATAGAACAGCATGTAATTGAGCCGTATTGTTACCAGTTAATTGATTCTGACACTGGTGCTATAATACTTAAATTACTTCAAAAACAGCTTCAAAACAGTTTACAACTTCATCATAAATCAGATAAACCAGTATTAGATGATATTTCTGCAGCATAGTCGCCTAGAGCCTGGAGTAACATTGGATTATTTTGCTGGATGTGCATTTAAAAAATATTAAATCATTTTTTCAAGTTTTGCCTTTAGGATCCACCTGTCATTTTACAGAGGAAAGAAGTCTCCAGGAGTACCTCTATTCAATGTTTCCTTGTGTTTTTTAAAAAAAACTGTTGAGAAATATGTTGATTGTAAATTGCCAAACAGATTTACCACCCTGTTTTATTTTGTGAGGAACATAAAGCCAAAGACCTCGGAACACACTGCCTAGCAGGTATCCAAACACATAGAGGAAGTTACTGAGTATATGTATGAAAGAAATATGATGCATATGCTTTATTTGAAGTTTCAAGCCCAAAGAATAATCAAACCATTACAAAAACTTGAAGTGAAATTCTCTTTCCTGCCGTTGAATCTTGGAAATAACTTTTTATAACTCTGTTTTTATAATTTTGACCGTCTCTTTTCTTTCTCCCTCTCTGAACGTGAGTAGCTGTTTGCAATCCTGTATGCCTAAATGGTGGGACGTGTATCAGACCCAACATCTGCATGTGTCCAAATGGATTTTTTGGATCACAGTGTCAAAATGGTAATATTTTCAAAATTGCAACCATGCTAACAATATATTCTGTATAAAATGTTATTACTTAAAGCTACATAAAACCATGATAAACTACTTGAATGTTTCCTTTAGTAAAGTAGGAAGTATCACTAGACAGAGGAAAGCAATTTACTGGATTGAATATGATATTTTATATGGCGAAAAGAGACCAAATGCAGAGAAATTTGATGGAAATTTTGATAAAGAAAAGACTAAAATGTATTTAAATGTGAATCAAAATAATTTTGATTAAGAGAGTATTTTCAACTGAGTTTTCATTTCCAAAGGTAAGTAAGGCCAGATTGAATCAATAGAGATATATTTTAACATTATTCCTATTCTCCCAGAGCACAGCAGGCCGGGAGACATAAGTAGAGGCCATATTGCAAGCTTCCGCTGGGCACCATGGCCTCCACGTTCCTCCGATCTCTGGATTTCTGGGATCATCAACTCCACACCAGAAATCAGTGTGGAGTTGATCTCCGTATTTAAATGTTGTTTTGAATCTGGGACTGAAGCCTCCAAGTCCACTACCCTCTTTCACCCCCATCCCCACCAGGAATGTTTCATTCTAATGGAGTACTGGCAGCTTGACCCCACTGGACTAAAGGGTAGTCATGGACACCACCAGAAGGTCGGAGGGAAGGGGGTGGTGCCCTCTTGGCATTGCTGGCCTGGCTGCCTGGTACTGCCTGAAGGGCAACATAGCAATGTCCAGGGGCACCTTGGCACCAGAAGTAGTGGAGCCTCCAAGGTAGTGAAGCCTCTGGGAGGTGTAGATCGATGGGGTAGAGCATCCAGCTGCCACTCTGCTCTTTGTATCAGTGACAGAGAGTCGGGGCTGGCCACAGGATGGACGAGGGGTTGGGGAAATTGGGACTGTTAGGAGGTGGGGAGCGTGGTGTTCAGGGCTGGCCTGAACATGTCCAGGAGGCCAGCGTTCGGGCCATTGTGGGATCAATGGGGCAGCGATAGAGGGTTGCTGAGAAGTGTGGACATCTGCACATGGACTGATCTCTGCCATGACAGATTGGCACAGGCACAGTGGCCCACTCAGCGCTATGCTACCATGTCTCTAGTGGGAATAGGCCGCACACTAGATTTTTAAGAGATTCACACTAGAGCTCTCTGTGATGCGCTGAGTATGGGAGATTCATTTTGAAAATCCCACTGAAAAATGCAGTGGGATTTACTCCAGTTTTACACAAATTCAGTACTTCGAACTTTTGTGGGAGAATCCTGGCCAATATTTCCCAAAGCTTAAGGAAATATTTTGAAAGCAAGTTGGTGGTGAAGGATATGATGAGACTTAAAGAGAAGATGGTGACAATCCTCTGTAGAGGAAGTTGAAAGAAGAACTGGAAAAATACAAAAGAATGCAGAGGAAAACTAATAGATATAAAATCATGTTGAAGAAAAGTAATGGGAAAGGAATTAATGTGAATTAAAATAATAAAAGTAACATTGTAAGAAAATGCAGGAATTATACAAAAGGATTGGAAAGGTATGAATGCTGTTTTTAGAAATGAGCAAAAGCATAAGCTAGCAATTTTCACTGTTCACAATTTCAAACTCTGCTGTCATTTTGAGCACAATAATGTCAGGATCACTGCATTTATACACAAAGCATTATAAATGCATTTGGAGAATCAGGAATATTAATTTAGATCAGAAGAACAGGCAGCCTTGCTGGATACTTAGCCTTAACTGGACCCTCTGGGAAATTCCTCCCAGGTATAATGTTTTTGGAAGAGCTGGCTTTATTAATATAAGATATGATTTATACCATAAAAAGGAATATTTTTATTGATGGTTATGGCCAGACAGAAGCTCTTCGGGTATAATTAAAAATATTAAGATGATATTGGGTGTACATTATAAACCATTGAAAAGTTGGAAATAAACTGAGGATGACATTTTTAAGCAATTTAGAAACATTTGCAGTAGTTGAAAGTAGGGAAACTTCAAAGGGGCATTGGGTAAAACAAAAGTTTGCACTCAAAAGGGGAGATCTTCCTAGAATACATTCAGGGATATTTTAATTTTTATATACAGATCCGGAGGTAAATCTGTTTCTAGAGAATGAAATAGCTCAAATACATAACCAAGGGATGGGAAAAAAAGTGAGAAATAGTTACAATAGACTAATTAGATTTACATTGAAAATGAAAGTGCAGTAGAAGATTAATGTGTTGCACAGAAGAAAAAGGAACTTACCAAGATTAATTTGTTGAAAAAATTGGCAGGTTAAACAACAGATAAGAACTAGAAGTAGGAGTAGGCCATCTGGCCTCTCGAGCCTGCTCCGCCATTCAATATGATTAATGCCTGATCTTTTTTCAGGACTCAGCTGCACTTAACTGCCCACTCATCATAATCCTTAATTTCTTTACTGTTCAAAAATTTATCTATCCATACCTTATAAAAAGATGAGCAGAGATAAAAAGAGCTAAAAGTCAAATAATTTCAGACTGAGAAAGGAGTAATATGAAAATTAGGCCTTCACAAAAAATAGTGAAACTTACACAAAACTTGTCGTTTAAAGAAGAGTAATATAATGAAAAAGCTCTAGTAATATATCAGGAAATTGATAAACAAAACTGAGAAATTAGCAGGGCTAAGAGGAAGAATGAACAATGATGTTTGTTCAACATCAGATGAATTGACAAGATTACAAGCACTAAGTGTGAAGTTCTCCCAAGTTCCTACCATTTGTTTCGATGGAGGACAAATTGGAGAGAATAATTAGGGATAGGATTTATAGTTATTTAGAGAGTAATGAATTGATTGGAGATAGTCAGCATGGTTTTGTGAAGGGTAGGTCGTGCCTTACTAACCTCATTGAGTTTTTTGAAAAGTGACTAAAGAGGTGGATGGGGGTAAGGCGGTTGATGTGGTATATATGGACTTTAGTAAGGCGTTTGATAAGGTGGCCCATGGAAGACTTCTGCAGAAAATGCAGATGTATGGGATAGAGGGTGATTTAGCTAATTGGGTTAGGAATTGGCTAGCAGATAGAAGACAGAGGGTGGTGGTTGATGGGAGATATTCATCTTGGAGTTCGGTGACAAGTGGTGTACCTCAGGGGTCTGTTTTGGGGCCCCTGCTGTTTGTAATTTTTATAAATGATCTGGATGAGGGTATTGAAGGATGGATTAGTAAATTTGCAGATGACACTAAAGTCGGTGGAGTGGTAGATAGTGAAGAGGGGTGTTATAGTTTGCAGAGAGACTTGGACAAGTTGCAGAGCTGGGCCGAGAGGTGGCAAATGGAGTTTAATGTGGAAAAGTGTGAGGTAATGCACTATGGCAGAAATAATAAATGTGTAGAGTATAGGGCAAATGGTAGGATTCTTAGTAGTCTAGATGAACAGAGGGATCTTGGTGTGTATGTGCATGGATCCCTGAAAGTAGGCAGTCAGGTCGAGAAGGTTGTTAGGAAGGCATATGGAGTCTTGGCTTTTATTGGTAGAGGGATTGAATTTCGGAGCCGCAACGTCATGTTGCAACTGTACAAAACTCTAGTGCGGCCGCACTTGGAGTATTGTGTGCAGTTCTGGTCCCCACATTATAAGAAAGATGTGGAGGCATTGGAGAGGGTACAGAGGAGGTTTACCAGGATGTTGCCTGGTATGGAGGGCAGGTCTTATGAGGAGAGGCTGAGGGATTTGAGGTTGTTTTCGTTAGAAAGGAGGAGGCTAAGAGGGGACCTGATCGAAACATATAAGATGATTAGAGGTTTAGATAGGGTGGACAGTGATAGCCTTTTTCCTAGGATGGAAAAAGCTAGCACGAGGGGACACAGCTTTAAATTAAGGGGTGATAGTTATAGGACGGATATCAGAGGTAGGTTCTTTACCCAAAGGGTGGTTCGGGAGTGGAATGCCCTGCCTGCAGCAGTTGTAGATGCGCCAAGTTTGGTGGCGTTTAAGAGGTTAGTTGATAAGTATATGGAAGAGAAGGGAATGGTTTAGTTTGGAGGGCCATTGCTTTTTATATTGGTCGGCGCAACATCGAAGGCCAAAGGGCCTGTTCTGTGCTGTAATGTTCTATGTTCTATGTTCTAAATTGAGAGAATATGGCAGGAGGGCCAGAAACCAGTTTGATATTGGCTGTGAATTTACAGTGGGATATACTCCAGTGATGCCCGTCTTGGCAGGTCAGAAAACAATTCAAAGAGCAAGGACTGTCACATAAAATGGACATAATTATCTCTTCTGTCTTGTAACTTCTATAATTTCTGGAAGAAATTAGAGGCAATAGTTATGGTGAGGGAGCTACACTACCCCAAGAACATTGGCTAAAATTCATGTTTTCATACTAATAGTTCATGATTCTATACATTTATGGTGGACTAAATGGTCACAGTTAATCAAGCTAAAGAAAATCCTAATAGCACCCAAATTAATGAATTTTTGTAAATAATAAACTTTGAACCACAAATGGGATAATTTAATAAAGGACATTCAAAAAACCTTCCTGTAGTATTTTCACTAAAAAAAAATGTATTTATCCTAAACTAAGGAAGGAAATCAGAGACATCGATTAATTCTGCAGCAGGGGTAAAACAGAAATCTCCTCACACTATTCTTTATTAATGCTGTGTCAGTGTTCAGGAATACTGTAAATGCTTTAGATAATTATTTGATTTGCTTCAATACACAGTGTTTAAACTATTTTACTTTCTTTTTTAGCAATTTGCAGTCCTCCTTGCAAGAATGGTGGTCATTGTATGAGAAATAATGTCTGTTCTTGTCCAGATGGCTACACAGGAAAAAGATGTCAGAAAAGTAAGAGCCATGTTAAAGTACAAATCCATACAATTGTCTAACACTCCGATTCCATTCATTAAAACAGCAAGATAGTACCAAGGAGCGCAATAAACACTTTCATACATTTAAATAAAAAATAAAATGTCTGGAATGAAGAGCAGTTAAGGTTTCTCAAAAAAAACTTTGAAATAAAAAAAATCTGAATTATAATAATCCTTCTGCGATGCTTTTTCTGCATAATTTCCCAACAAACCTTTTCACTTCAACTTTATTTAAATACTGTATTTTGTCCAGCTGTTTTTCTGTATTCATTTTTCGAACATTTGCCAGCTGGTTAGACTAGTTTTCTAACACTTGTTGTCATGATGTGACGCTCAATACCAGAAGGTATGTTACGACAGTACCTGACAGCTGTGAAAACTCTATTGTAGCAAAACTGCTGCCTTATGGGTAAAAAAGGAGGAAGAAAACAAAGCAAAACTTTATATCCAAAAGTATGCAATCAGGCAACATCTGAATGAAACTTTGTGTTGTTATGTCACCAGAAACATCATAAAGAGTTTAGAAAATCTTGTTTGCTTTGATCATCCAGGATGCCAGGGATAAGTTCTCAATTCTGTGTAATGTGTCATGATTCTAGTTAATTTACAACTGAACAAGTTAGATCCCAGAATGAAACATGGCTTTATAGATCCAGCTCTTATTTATTTTTACAAAGGTATGATACTGAAAGAATTCACAGGAGCCCACTGATGAACTATTGTCACAAAGAATAAAACATTCATTAAACAAGAAAAGTGAACTAAATTATATGAGACCACAAAGGAAAGATCTGAATGTGAAATCAAGAAAATTAATCAAATATCTATTACTCTTTCACCACAGCTATATCGTTACTAATGCATACAAATTTGGAGAGGTTATGCTGTAATATTCAGGATATGTATGCAGTGCATATGAATTGACAGGCAAACTGTGGTCAGATATACTAAACTTAAAAGTACATGACATATGCATCCAAAGCAGATTCTGTGGATTTCTCAGCTGCCCATCCAGACACTTGTCGCACCGAGAGTCTATTGGTCTCACTGAAACTGTGGAGGTGATCTTGAGCCCGCACTCACCCTCCGCAGGAATGGCAGCGGGGGTCAAAACTTGGCAAAATTCTTGGCAAAGAAGTCACGAATCTCTCCAGTGAGTTTACAAAACTTCTGATTTTCACCACCCCTCGCCAGCAATGTAATCAAGTTCATACCCATAGCAGATGTGGACCTGATTTCAAAACATTTGAAACATTAACATGTCATTCAATACCTCCCTCGTCTTATATTAAGCCCGAGGCATATTTTCAAATCATGTTGATACCATGTCAGCACAGCTTACAACATGTTTGCCCAGATGTGAACCTGTTATGGAGATACCACCCCCAGGGGCATAATGTTTGGGTTGGCGTAGGCCCTGGGGGAGAGGGACTAGGCCAAGCAGTGCCCTGGCAGTGCTCCCTGGCACAGATCCCAGTGGGAGCCTTAAAGGGGAAGGGAGAGATAATTTATTTGTTATTATGTGAGCGGGGGAGATATGGGAGCTAGGGATGCAGATGATGGCTGTTTCAGCAGGGGGTTGAGGGGAAAAGGGTCAGTGTTCGGAGGAGTGGGATGTTGGCGGAAGGTTGGAGAAAGGGACTGATGTTCAGGGGAAGTGGGTTGCCACAATGGCAGTTTGGGTGGGTAGGGTACAGCATTGACTCTTGGGGGAATGGGGGGTGGGGAGGGAGATGCCAGCTATGATCACCGGAGGGAGGGGACCAATGCCATCTCTGATCACTTGGGATGAATGCCAGCTTTGATCACAGGAAGGATCTGATCACTAAGGTAAAAGAAGCCCCTGAGACCTCTGTGGTGTGGTGGAGAGGAGATTACTTTCTTGTTTAATCAAAACACTCTTTAAACAGGGCGTCCCAATCACAGTGCTACTAAGCTTCGATGATGTAATGAGACCCATCCCCTCTACTTTTTTTTCCACAGATCTCTAAGATTTGGAGAAAAGAAATGTGTTTCCCTCAAGAGAAACATGCCAACTTTCTTGCTGGAGTCAAAATTATATCATTTCCTGACAAAATTCCACTCTCTTGTCTTCTGCACAAACCTTTCCATTCTCCAAGTTTGAAGAACAACTTTTCAAAATCTCTGCAAAAGTCATTCCCACTCAGATGACTTGAACCAGGATTCACTTGCTAAGGTTCATTCTCGCATTCTGAGATTCCTTTCCTCTGGATCTCTGAATACACTCAAGCTTCACCCTCCAAGCACAACTTGAGATCTTTGGCCATGCCAACCAGAACACAGTTGCTCCAATGCATACCTTTGACTTTACAGTCCATTGGATGGAGTCACCAACTTTCAGCTGCCTTCTTGAATCTTCAAGTCTTCTCTCTGGCCACTTTGCTTCAAGTTTTTTCCCTGCAGCTCTCATT
Organism: Sphyrna mokarran; assembly: GCA_024679065.1. Lineage (NCBI taxonomy): Eukaryota > Metazoa > Chordata > Chondrichthyes > Carcharhiniformes > Carcharhinidae > Sphyrna > Sphyrna mokarran. The sequence goes on along the minus strand of JAGIQG010000002.1, from coordinate 77,023,882 downwards.
CTTCAATTTGTAGTCTATTGCTCTGCTCCTTTCTCTCAATGTCACTTATCAGGATCTGTTTCTAATCTGTATCCTTGTCTCTTATCTCAGACCTCCTGGGACTTGTTTCTGCCCCTGTTCCCTGGCTTGGGATCTTCAACTTTGCTTGGCACTTTCTCCCTGTCCACCTCTCTGGGCTACCTATTCTGCAATGGTGCTCCAAGTCGTCTGGCCTGCAGTTTCACACCGTTTAACTTCTCTTTTCCTTCAGTATGCGCAGCCTCAAAAAATAAAAATGGACAGACTGTGCATATACAGCTCTTTCTCAGCAAACACACATGTATATGTCCCTAGTGCTTCAGGAACTATAACTCCCAAACTCTGACCTTCCACTCTAAATTCAAGGTAAGTATCGGAGTTTATTGCAAATGATGTTGGCAATTACACATTTATGGCCTGATTATCACTTGACATGGTTTGCTCAATAACAGATTTCAATTGTGTTAGGCTGAGCTCAGAAATGCAATGTTTTTGATTAAGCACAGTGATTAGTGTAATTGCAAACATTGTACATATGTGGAACTTTTCTCAATTCTCTTGTGTGGAACCTTGTTGCTAATTGAGCCTTAAGGCTTAATGAGATAATCCTGTGTTAAATAGAAAATATATATCAGAGACAGAAATAAAAGGATGAAGAATGAGGCAGACTATAAAACTCAGAATTGTTAATTTGTTAATAAAAACATTCATCAAAAGAGCTTTGTTGATATACTTGTATAGCACTTTTTAGCTGTGAAAATGAATCAAGAAGCATCTGGCTAAAATGGTTATTCATGTTTTAAAGAAGATAAATGAGTTAATATTTGCATTTGTCATGTAACAAATGTGTTTTAAGCTCCATTGTACTTTTCATGATTACTGCATGTAGGTTAGCAAACTTTATGAACCTTTTTCAAATTAGGATAGGTAAGATCATAAAAAATAAGAGCTGGGGTGAACTATTCAATCTGCCACTCAATAAAGTCAGGGCTGATCTTCCAACTCAACTACAACGTAGCACACTTTCTCCATATCCCCTGATACCCTTAAGGTATTATCTACTGATCTCTGACTTGGATATCCTCAACAGGAACTCTCAAACAGCTCTCCAGGTAGTGAATTCTCCAGGTTTAAACTCTTTGCCTGAAGAAATTTCTCCTAATCTCAGTCCTAGATGGGAGACAGTGGTATAGTGGTCATGTCACTGTTTTAATAATCCAGAAGCCAATGTTCTGGAGAACTGGGTTCAAATCCCACCTTGGAACTAGTGGAATTTAAATTCAGTTAATAAATCTGAAATGTGGTGGTAAGGTAGCATAGTGGTTAGCACTGCTGCCTCAGCACAGGGACCTGAGTTTAATTCTGGCCATGGGTGACTGTGTGTTGGCACATTCTCCCACGTCCGCGTGGATTTCCTTTGGGTACTCTGGTTTCCAAGGTTGATTGGCCAGCCTAAATTGAACATTAGTGTTACGAGGATTTGCAGGGTAAATATGTGGAATTATGGCGATAGGGCCTGGTTCGAATTGTCGTTGGTGCAGAATAGATGGGCCAAATAGCCTTATCCTGCATTGTGATTCTAAACAGCTAATCCTTTATTTTAATACCTTTACTTATCTGCTCTATAGCTGGAGGCTGCATCTATCTTGCCCTAAGGATTGTATATGTTTAATGGGATCGTCTCATGTTCTTGAAAATTCAGATATTCCTGAAGTATGCACAGTGGTTGTAGGGCCTGTTGCATTGGTGTCTAAAAGAGTCTTCATTCCCATCAGCGCAGGGGACACAGATTGTAGACTTTGTGTGTTTAATGCAGTTGATGGTATTGTAATACGTATTTGTAATAAGGGACACCAGTTCATGATGTAGAGAGCATCATCTGAGGCAATCACGTGACTGTTGGTTGAGAGAGGCATATTTGTGACCACTGCCAGTGTGTCATGACCACATGTTTAGCCCAGTTCTAGAGCCTACAGGCATTGCAATCGTGCTCTTGTTCTCTTCTTTGTTGCTGTTTCATGAGGGCTTCATCCTCATTTATTTCCACTTTGGATTGCAGAAGGGCTTTGATGACAGAACTTTCTGTACAGATGAGAGCAGGCACTGATATAATGCAGCAGTTCTTCAGTTTGAGAAATGGACATTTCCTTTCCTCTGTTCATGTACATTAAGGTCCAGTACATGGTTTCCTTTGCCCTACACTTTGTTGCTTCTGCCCTGGATTCCTTTGATGGAGTTGTTAGATGTAGTACCTCTGCAGAGAAGTTGGGATGATAAAGCTGTGGCTATTCAGTATCACTCCATCTTACTCGGTTTACACTTCCTTCATGGCATAGAAGGTAGGGAACTCTTGGAGAAACTCCTTTAACAACACTGGCCAGCCTTTCATAAGGACGTTATGGAGCTGCCTACATGTGTAATCTGCAACTAAGGCATCTTTCAGTTTGTCATTTTACAGGAGGATAATACTTGAACTGTCATGACATCAATGTCCTCCTCACAATCTGGCTGGTTGGGGTGGGTAGATAAGCCTTGGAGTGGGCATCAGTGAAATGTAGCTTCTTATCACACTTGAAGATCACTGAGGCCATAACAATATTGCTTGAGTATCATATGCTGCAGACGGTGATGCAATATGAAGGGGTTTTTTGAGAATAGTTATGAGCGGCTAATGATCAGTTTCAATATTGGCAGGGCAGCCATATATGAAGTCATCAAATTTCTGACATGCAAAGACTAGGGGAAAGAGTTCCTTCTCACTGTGCATAACGACTTTTAGTGTTAGTGAGAGCCCGTGATGCAAAGCCCACTGATCTGCCATTCTGGATAAAGACTGCTTTGAGTCCGTATTAGGAGGCATCTGCTAATTAAGGTACAGATGCTCAAATAGCAAAGTACTGTAGCACTGGAGGGGCTGAGAGCAGATGCTTGAGTTTGTTGAACACAGCAGTGTGACATTCCTGCCAGCACCATCTGACATCCTGGTGACAAAGCTGACCAAGGGCAGGAAAAATTATTTTCCTTTCATGAAATCCTGTTGATGTTGCCATAATCATATTGTCATATATTCTGATTTTGTAAGTGCCTTATTACTACATCCCTATTAATATATTTGGAACTTCCCCCTACAAGTGATATCTTGCTGACTGACCTATAGTTCACTGTTATTCTTTTACCACTTTTGCTACCTTCCAATCCAAAGGAGATTTTCTTAGAGTCTAAGAAATTCTAGAAGATCAATCATAGAAATTAGAAACTGGAGTAGACCATTTGGCCTGTTGAGCCTGCTTTTGCCATTTTGATCATGGCCTATCAAATTCAATATCTTGATCACCACCTCCTTCACTCCCTACCCCCACCATATCCCTTGATCCCTATAATACATTTGCTATTTCTGTAACTGTCTCTTTTAAATATGAGGAGGTAGGCCATGAGGCACAGAACGTTCATCAGCATTAGTCTTTTTTTTGTGTACTTTTTTTTAATTAGTCCTAATATCCTTATACCCTTGGTTCTCCACTAGGTCTGGTATATCTTTTCTGTCTTCTAATAAAAGAAAACAATGACAGTGACCTGGATTTTTAGTTGCCTGGTTCATTGGATTATGGGAGAATGGGAGGAGTCAGAAACCTGGGGGAATAATCAGGTGCCTTTATGTTCCTCAATCAGAGACATGAGGATAATCAGAAATGTTGTAAAATGGAGGATAAGGGTCCTCAGGAGTGGGGATTGTTGTCAGTCATTTGAGCTTGTTTGAACAGCCCAATGGATCCAGCAGGTAGGTGTAAAGGCAATAATCTATTAGGTAGAGCAAACCCTTGTCTGAATGGCTGAATAGCTGCTGGGCTAAAGAAATTTGACTCATCAGAATTAAGGATGAAAAGTTGAACAACAATAAGGCTGTAGCCACATTATCATATTTAAAATGCCAACCCATCTACCTAGGGCAGGTCAGTTGTCCGCTCACCTTTCTGCCTCAGTTAAAGTTGAAAGTGGGTGATTGGAGGGGGACTTTGGGTGCGGCTTCTAATTCTTAAGATGTTAACCACTCCCCTCACCTAAATAATTTTTTTTTCTTAGAATTCCTCCAAAGTATCTAGCCTATTATATATTCCATATTATAATTTCTTCTGTCTCTGCTTTGAAGGGACTCATTTATTCTCCCTACTTTCTTCTCACAAATCTTATCTTTTTTACACATTTACAGAAGCTCTTACGAGCTGTTTTTATATTTCTAACCAGTTTTCTTTGATATCCTTTTTAATCAATTTCTTCATTTTTTGCTGAATTTTAAAATTTCCTCAATCAGACTTTTAACTTTTTTGACAACATTTAAC